>OY292394.1:46729832-46970949 GCA_958496205.1 Idaea biselata | reverse complement strand
AGTATACAAATACATACACGTGTGTTGGTAGTACATGTAGAAAAAGAAATTGTAGATTTTATAAACCTGTATCCGGGGTCTAATAATAATGACTACCTACGGTATGCCTGTGGAAAAGGCGACCAAAAGAGAGTTTTCGGCCGCGCCGCGGCTTGTTACCATTGCGGGGCAACTACAGCCACTAAGAACCCAAATCTCATTATTTGGACACTAATTACAATTTGTATACATTTCTAGGGTGGTAGGACCACCGGCACCGTGGTGTCTTAGGACGTGGTGCCCTAAGGAAGACAAGTATAAAATTGTTCCACTACTTATGCGATGAGTGTGCTGCATCTTAGACCACATCGTCATTCACCAACTGGTTATAAAGTTGTCGACGCCACGGGAGCCTACTCCGGATTTCCGAATGTCCAATGCTTTCGGACCTCGGTGAGTCTTCGTGAGGACATGTCGGTTTCCTCACGATGTTTTCCGTCACCGTAACAGCGATGTTAATAAGGAACATAACATTAGTGAGCAGTCGGCAGGGATTCGAACCCACGACCCTCAGAAAGTAAATAACGCGACCTCTGTGGCGAGTTGGGGGAAGGCCCGACTGGGATGCATAAGGTTGGGGGCTCGATTCCCGCCGGGTGAAAGTATTTATGCTTAAAAATAAATATTTGTTTCTGGTCTGGGTGTTTTCTATGTATGTACTAGCCGACCCGGCAAACGTCGCCTTATACATTATAGATAGTAGCCGATTCTCCGACCTACTGAATACGCATATAAAATTTGGTAAAACATGATCGCGCCGTTTCGGAGGAGTATGGTAACTAACATTGTGACATGGAAATTTTATAAATAAGAAGAATAAGATTTACAAAAAAAGTATAATAATGAAGTTTATTCGTTGTCTAGTATCTCATAGTACTTTCAAGCCTAGTGCTTAGTTTAGGGCTAGATTGCGCTGTGTGTAACGTCGTGCAATATTTATATTTATTTATTTAATTACCTTGAACCCCTCGCACATGTATGACAGAATCAGCGTCCGAGTCTGAGAGCCAGGTAGCGGCCCCGGAGGAGCGCTCGGAGCGGAGATCATCGCTCGTCTCTTCGACTATTGTCTCGAGATACAAAGCGTGAGTGCTGCCATTTTCACCTGCAACAATACATCGAAATTAGAAATCTACATAATACAATTCCAAGTCCTAGCTAATTGATTAATCGATCAAAGCAGAAACCAAATTGCTGGTCCCAGGGACATGACATTTGGAGAACGTGTTCTTTGTGGTGTGTAGGTAGGCACCAAGAAATCTAAATTCCCACGGGATCGAGACTTACGCGGGTCAAACCCCGTGGGACGCTGCTGGCTACATTATAAAATTTAGAGTCTTACTTAATTCACTGACCCGCACATTGACTGACTGATTGGCTGGCTGATTCTCAACGCACAGCTCAAACCGCGTGTCTTAGACACATGCAATTTGGAGGGAGTGTTCTTTGCGATAGTTAGATATCCATTAAGAAAGAGTTATTCCCACGGGATTAGGACTTCGTGGGTGAAACTATGAGACGAAGCTAGTATTGTTATACCCAAACAGATGAAATAAAAAAATGTTTTGTTTTTACTACTCGAAAACAGATGGCGTTAGTAGTACAACAACAACCAAACGGCACGTATTTAATTTTCTTGCAGTAGGGCTATTGTGCGACTTTACTCATTAAATAAAAGCTAACTTAACGTGATAGTTAACGCGTATTTTGTATGGAAACTCCAAAAGCGCCCCTAGCGGACGATAGCGAAGTTCACTACTCGACTGTGAGTTTCACGCTACGAAAACGTTTTCAAACGCAAACCCAAATCCCGGACACTTTTGGCCGTAATAATGGACTTAGGTGGTCAATAGACTTTACTTATAGGTATTTATGTTTACTTTTATTATTTTAATTTAGATTCCCCGAAGTTTTTAATAACTGGAAATTAGACTAATGTTCGTCTACAAAGTAGAGTCACAGAAAAAAAAGTTTTCTCTATGGTAAACAAAAAAAAAACTAAAAGAAAAATTAATTGAGATTTTATTCATTTTTCGCAAAACTGGTAGGTATGAAATTCATTTTATTGTAAATTAAGTATTTGGATTCGGTAGGTATACTTAATTATGTAGGTATTTTAATTAATTCACCATACCCTTATAGTCAATGCAATGCTATGCAATGTCTTTATAAATCAATCAAGTTGCAGTTCAAACAACTCCAGCAAACGGTTCGCTCGTCCAATCATGCATAAAATTACAATAACAATCCACTAGATGATAATAACGTTCTCGATAAAACACAACTTTCGCCTTTTTTTGTTCATTAATAATTATTACATTATTTATGTTATGTCATATAGAATAGGTACCTTTAATTTTATTAGTTTTAAGGGGAAATAATACCTGCTCTTTTCTCCATACAAACTTTACCAACTTAGTCGACTGTTTCCTCCCTGGATAAAGACATAAGAGCAAATATGTTTAAGTATGCCATAAACCCTATACCACACATGACCATAATATGACCACCATTTTTTCTAAATTTTACTTCTACTTATTCTAATTAAAAAACGCAAAACACATTGTTGCACACGTAGCTGTAACAGTGGGAATCACTTTATAAATATCAAGCTACTTAGGCGCTACGCATAGGTATACCATAAAGTTGCTAAACAGTTTCTTGACCTACAAAAAGAGCGACCTAAAACCTAAACATTCAGAAAAAAGGAAACAAACAAAGTGGACAAAAAATTAAGGCCAGTTTATGTCCCAGTTGACTTAAATCGGTAAAATCAAGCGCTTCTAAACTACAAGCTACAAACGCGAAGTGCTAAGCTTACCGTTTCGCAATTGTTTTAAAGGTCATTACAGATTAAATCAGCAGTTCGTAATTAATTGCCCGACCACATCCGGTTTGGGGCGGGCTTTACTCTTATAGAAGTACGGTAAAGTTAGTAGATAACTGTTAGTTATTCCAAAATAATAAATAAATAAATAAACTTTTATTTCAGACCGACATGATCCATAATGGGTTACTAACCCATTATGGATCAAGTCGGTCAAACACGATCATATAAACTAATGTTAGTAATCTTAAAATCTAATGGATGTACTCAACATGAATGCGGTCGCACCTATTCATGTATGAGCAATCCAGTCTGCCGCCTATCACCTTCAGTATGGTGTTCGAGCTAGCCCTGACTCTGCGCACCAGGGACGTGCACTTCTTGCGCATTGACGCATAAAAGCAATCGGTGCAGGCTTCAGCAAACATCCCTGATGCGCTGCAACGTCGAGGCAGCCCCAACAGCATTCTGAAGGCGTTATTGTACAGGACTCGAAGGGCCCCATACAACTTCTTCGTGAAGAAAGCCCACAGGCTACCCGCATAAAGCGAAGTGCAATACGCCTTAAATAAAGTTATTTTTGCTTTCCTCGAGCACTTCGCAAATCTACGAGCAACCATGTTAGCCCTAATACATAATACATTTTGTTAACCTAAATACCTAATACATTTTGTTTACTATCGATCTGTCCTGGCTTTGCTCGGGTGTAGTTCCGGGCCGAAGAGCTTTTAATGATTTGTGAAAAACGCATCAAAAGTTTTAGCATTAGTGAATAAATAAACAGACGGATTGGATCATTCCGATTAGATATTTAAAACTGATCCAAATGGATCCAATTAGTGAAAAAACCTACGAGATTTATTATAGATCCACATTGGATCTAGTGAGGTTTTTTTTATCTACCTAAATCTATTTTTATTACAAAAAACTTAAAAAACATAAGACGATCGTCTTCTGTCATTCATTACTCATTTGTCACCTTTCTTCCGGATGTTATTTGTTTCTGTTTCAATCGTCTTTTGTTTACATTTCGATCGTCTTTTCTTTACATTTCGATCGCCCTTTGTTTTTATTTCGATCTTCATTTGTTTGAATATTGTTGAATTTTTTCCCCATGTTTTTCTGTATGACACATTCACTGAGAGCAATGTAGGTACCTATACAAGATCTTTTTGACTATGATTTTAGTGTGGTTTCGGAACACGCCCTCCGATAAGAAGAACCTATAAGAAACTCATTATGGTTTTTCTTTTTTTTGTGATCAAGTTGTCAATTACAATCTTCAAAATACAGATAGGTATCCATAATTTGAACAGGAGCAGTTAACAATCGTGTCCATAGATTATTTTCATTAAAATATGTTATTTTTACTACACACACCGAGTAAGGCAGCTGCCCAACGCAGTAGGTAGACTGGGCTCTCGCGCACCTGTCGCAGTGAATTTAGATGCAGTTGCGAGGAAGGTCAATTACTTGAATAATTTGTAATGATACCTAATACCTATATATCCAGTAATTACTAGTGTAATGTACTACAGTAAGGTTATAAAAGTCTAGTTTTATATCGAGTATTAAATTATTATTGGAGCTTAGCAAAAGTTATGTGCGCGCGCTGATAACATCGCTCTTACACGTAAAATGGCCCAATTGTGAGGCTAAGTGCGGAAAATGCCCAGCGAAACTAAAGTATTATCTTTTGGTCATCATTACATTACCTACTTACAATTAGTTACAAATAGGGATTAAATCTACATCTACATTAATATTATAAAGAGGAAAGATTCGCAATTTTGTGTGTGTGTGTATGTCTGTATGTTTGTAATAAATAAACTCAAAAACTTTTAAAATCTTTCACCAAAAGAAACCTACATTGTCGAGGAGTAACATAGCCTTTTACTTTTAATCCCGATATTCCCACGGGATTAGGACTTACGCGAGTGCAACCGCGGGACGCAGCTAGTTTTTAATATTTTCAAAAGCACGTAGGTACCAAATATATGAACTAAGGAACCTACTTACCAAATACAAGTTAATATTCGTTTGGTGTTTTTTTTTAATGTTTAGTTTTGTTTTTTTTAATTAATGTGTGTTAGATTTTTTATTTTTATTATCAGTTTTAATATGTATGTCTATTTGTATGAAATTGCCTTTAATAAGTAATTATATCTAATATTTATACCTGCTCTTGTTAATTAAATACTTAATTCCTCCGCGTCCATGTAGTAATAGAATCATCCACTTGCGACATCGTAATTAAACTCAATAAAGTTATCAGTTGCTAATAAAAGTAATGTATAAAAATATTCAGAAAGGAACGTAAGTTAGGCTACTGAAAAAGATCATCAAGTTTGTCTTATGTAATCGGGCTCAAACATTTTCGTAGCAAGAGCTAAGAGAAAACTTCTTGGCAGAGACCTATTTGAAAATCGAATCAGAAATGATTACGACTGCAGTTTGTTGCCAGCCAGCAGCTTATATTCACAGTTATGAAATATTCACTCGAAAGTTAACGTTCTATTTTCAAACTATCACGAAAACTAGAACAGATCATAATGAAACTTTTTCAGAGAAAAATGGATCTTGAAAAATTGTTTTGGGAGACAGTTTCATCCGGTGACTGTTTGGTTTTTGTTATAATTAGGTTGAAGTCCTCTGAAAAATTGGTAAGGGGACTACTAACTACTGTTATTAACAGTAATTGAGTAGAGAGCAGTTAAGTGGGGATCTCTATACTAAAAAGACATAATCCACTTTTCCACCCCTTGACTTGTCTGTCGTGTCTTAAATTAAATCTCGCAAAAACTATACGACTAAATGTTTTTCTATTTTTAAATGTACCTTCGTAATTAATCTAATTAAGTATTAATTTATATAATAAAAAGTTTATTTTACTTTAAAAAGCCCAGTTCTCTTTGAGGTACCTAATTAATTACACAGAAATCACTGGAATCGGATAATGTGAAGGGGTGGGAAAGTAGAATTTTTGACGCTGGTTTTGATCGACTCGCCTGCTAATATCATCATCATCATCATCAGCCATAGTCCGTCCACTGCTGAACGTAGGCCTCCTTCATGTTTCGCCACTAATATAGCCCTGCTAATATAGCCCTCTTATTTTATGTTGTTCGTAAGTATAAATAAAACTAATAAAATAACCATTTTCATTAGGCAGTCATCTAAAACTATAACTATTATTATGGTATAATATAAACAAGCTATAAGTCTGAAATATTTGTCTTCTTTCTCACAACACCGCGACCGTTAACTATACAAACTGCACTTCCTTAATGTTTCCTACGACATTCTTGCTCTAATTTCTTTGTTTTTGTTATTTTTATGAAGTTTCTTTTAAAAGAATTTCCTTGTAAAATATTTAAATCTCGGTAAATAACATCAAAAAAAAGTTATTATTATAATACGAGTATAAAAATTTACTATTATTTATTACAGATCGAGCAATAATAATAAAAATTAGTAGATAGAGTAGAGAAAGAAGAGGTAAGCATTTGTGCAATGGGCGGGATAAAAATAATAATCCATCCCATTAATTTTATAAATGCGAAAGTTTAGATGATTATCGGAGTTGATAACTCCGCTCCACTCGGAATGGGAACCTAGCTTACAAAAAAACAAATCTTAAAAACTTCAATGGATAAATAGACTTAGGTATTTACATACCTAGCTAGGTAAATATAGTACCTGAGTATAGAACATTAAACATGGTACCGTTAACCAGTGAGATCCGGAGCCACATAGCGGTGTACCGGCAAATACTGTTTGATCTAACTATCTGCATAACTATGGTATATTTTGCACTTTCGCTCAACAAAAGAAAAAATTGTGAGATTAAATATAAAATGATTAAAGAAACCTATACATGACTTTTAAATATCAAGTTAACGATCATTTTGCGACTTAGTCTATCAGGAAAAATGGCCTCACTACACGGGATGCCGAAGATCGTGCGAAGTGGAGACGTAAAAGTAGGAAAGCGGACCCCGGGCTCTCGAGAGAGATGCAACCGGGAACAACGCTCGGATGATGATGAGTCTATCAGGAAAAATGACTAGGTATAAAAATGACTAGAACGTGATGTTGTCAAGCAAGAAAATTGGAGAGCAAGTACAAAAATGCTGACATTTTGTAGTCCAAGATGCGATAGTCTTTTGTTTTTGTTTCGATCGTCTGTTGTTTTCGTTTCGATCTTCTGTGTTGTCGTTTCGATCGTATTTTGTTTGCATCATTTAGTTAGATCTTCCCGTGATAAAATACGCCATACGGGAACCCAGGTGGTACGACGTGAATAAATAATTATGGCGTGCACGAATTCCGCTTTTCCACGATTTTTTTAATAACACCATTTGAAATAATGTTTTAAAGTTTAGTTAATAAACCTCAGTTAATCAGTTGAACAGGTGCATAGCACGTTTATTACATGTTGGTAACTACGAACAGGTAAACAAACGATAACAAATTGTACTAGGTACGTTTTAGGTATGCAATCGAACAATATTCTAAGCTTAATTTTATTACAAGTTCTATGTACTAGTTAGTTAGTTGGTTTCGCTGGGCCTTTTCCGCACTTAGCCTCACAATTGGGCCAATGTACGCGATTTAAAAGTGTTAAGCAGTAAGACGCCACGGGAGCCTACTCCGGATTAGCGAATATCCCATGGCTTCGGACCGTGGTGAGTCCTAGGACATGTCGGTTTCCTCATGATGTTTTCCTTCACCGTAAGAGCGATGTTATTGGCGCACATAACTTTGTCTTAAAGAAAAAGACATCCAGGCCGAACGCGTACGGCGGGCGCACGCTCCGTACGCGGTCGGCTTGGATTCGAACCCACGACTCTTTGGAATGAAAGTCGGGGTATCTACAACTAGACTAACACCGTTATATACTAGTTACACATAGTACCTAATAGTAATACTGGGTAGGAAAAGTAAAACATGGGAGCTGGGAACGAATTTGAACGTCTAGTCTAGGTAATCCCTACTAAGTAGTACCTACCATACATACCTAAAACAATCTTCTTAATCATTAACACGGGCAAAATAAACCTTTTATGAACTAGTAATAGGTAGGTATAAGTACTAAAAATTATACATTTAATAAAGAGAAATGTGTAGCAATTGATATGAATCTGAGAGGGTCAACAAGGCTGTTACCAGACAATCATAGATCGTCTATCTGTTACGTACAAATAGTCCACATGACCAGCGCGAGCGTCCACATATATCCGTATCGTGTCTTGACATTCCCAATAAGGAAGTATCTACCCACATAAGTAATTTAGCCTTCCCAATTATAAATCTATACTACTACATGCTTAGATTTTTCTCATGTTTCAACATTTTTTTAGGTTTTATAGCCTTGATTATTTTTAGCGTTTTTCAACACCTCCTAATGAGGATTGAGTGACGTCTCAGTCTACCCGTTAGCAGGAGATAACTTTAAAGTCCTGTATAAGTGACCTGTCCTATAAAAGTGTGACCCGTTAGCCGAAACGTCGAGGTAATTATTAACAATGATTACCTATAACGCGATCTACACCCATTTTTCTAATAATAATAAGACGGTGTAAGCTTAAAAACTGTTACATACATAGTATACCGACACATAAAGATATATTTTTTTTTAAATATGAAAAATGTCATACTTCATGATTGTGGTAATTCATCCATGAAGTAAGTACGACATATATTACATGTATTTTTAAAGCCTGCCAAGTGCGAATGGGACTCGCGCACGAATGGTTCCGTATTATCTGTACAACAAATCCTTGACAACGTTACATACAATTTATTTTTTAGTCCCGTCCCGTTGAAAATACAAAACTCCAACATTTTTGGCGCTATTTATTAACATGGCGCCAAAAATATCGCCTAAAGAGTTATATCGATAAAATTCGAAGTTCAAAAATTGGAGAATAAAGAAAAAAAGTGAATGCTATAGTCTCGACCAATCAACGATAACGGCTGCGCCTGCGACTGCGTTCAGGAATTCGTTGAGAAATCTTCGCGTATTGAATAATTTATAATGTAATAGATATACGTACGTGTCTACACGTAAATATTGTATTTATCTATTGTATATGCGGAGGCTTTATTGTAAAGCTACCTGGTTTCCATTTTCAACCAACTTCCAAAAAGGAGGAGGTTCTAATTCGTCGTCTTTTTTTTAATGAGTGTTGTGGTCTTTATCGAATTGTATCACCTAGTACAGACTAGAAGGAGAAAGGTCGCCTGATACTGATAAATTTCAAACTCGTCTCTGACAGACGAGCTTCACCAGTTCCAAAATCAAACTGTTTGGGAAACTACTCTCAAAACTTAAAAAAAAAATAGATCTAAATACGAACGTCGTTGTTAAAATACCCACCATCTAGGGAATCTAAGATCAAACCATATGGAAGATATGAGGTTACACGATGCGACTAGTGCGAAAAAAATAGGTACCTACCTACCCTTTTTTGGCAGTTGGTTTAAAAACCAGGCCTTAAGCATATGCAGTTTCAAGCTAAAAGCTTTTACAAAAGATCTAAACCTTACTAGAACTTGACGCTGCTGGTAGTGTTGGGGCAACTTAGGCGTAAACTTCTGAATAGAATCGTCCAGATTCCGCAGAATTTGGCAAAAATCCTTTCTTAGAGGATGCCTACACTTCATAAAAATGAAGGCCCCATATTTCAGGCATTTATATGCAGTGTTTTAAGCTGTGCGTTGATATATAGTTCAATCAGTCAATCGCAGTCAGGACTTTAAATTTCAATATGTACTTATAACTTACTTACTTACTTATTACCTAAAAATTATCTTCCAGTCTATTGTCTGATAATCTACCTAGTAGATATACCTCTTACATAAAAATGAGTTAACATCTCAAACCACTTTCATTAGCATAACTAATTCGTAGTAAAACAAGCTAAGTCCCCAGTAAACCATGCTAATAAGTAAATGTTTGCACACAAAACAAACAAACAAAACAAAGGAGGCCGGCCTCGAAGGATGTGGAACCGGTCCGTAGTGGTCATGCATAATGCGAAGGTATGCGCGGAATGCTGACGGGTGCAGCGAGTGTCTGACCGGCCATTATCATTTAGAGTTTAGACAGTCAGATAACTGCATCTCTAGTATGATTGACTGCTAAGAACACACCCCGTAGCTAATATTAAAATTGACTTGGTCCATAAAATCGATTTCGCGAACTCTGAATGATTCGTTTTTTTTTAATAAGTAGGTACATGTTTAATAGCAATAATAGCTTTTATCGTGGGCTTTGAGCGCGGCCACCGAATCAAGAAATTCCGTAACGAAAATAAAACCTAACAACCCCACTCAGGCTACCATGTTGCCATGGTACAAAATAAATAAATAATTATAATTGCATAAGTTGATAAAAAATAATACGCAATAGCTGTACCCGAGTGCCACACGTTTTTTTAAATAGATTTTTCTTCTGTTTTCACTATGTTGTATAGAAATTGAAATTGTATAGAGCCGTTCTACGTGTCGATGGTGCACAACATATTGTTTGAAAAGGATTAAATATTGGCCTTTTCATCTGATAGCAGATGATTTATTACAGCGCAAAGAAACTTATAATCCGTGCTAAAAATGACGTTGTACTGCCCAAGACATTGTTAGGTGAAGGCCTATCACCCCACGGCCTAATTAGCTATGCCTAGAGGAATGAATAGGTCTATATGGCTGGAGCTAACTAAGCCGTGGCTTTCCTCACGATGGTCCTGCTGCTGCGGAAGCCAGTCTTTGTTATTTTCAATAACTGCCATCTAGAACCCTATTTTTGAATCGTTCGTCCCACAGTAGAAATCGGGGACGAGCGATTCAAAAAATTGATCACAAATCAGTCAACGTAGAGGTGAAAATACGATATACTGAGTAAAAAGATACGATAAAGAACCTGTCACATCAATATGATTGCGAAAATATCAAGGAGATTGAACTTGTCCCGAGAAGATTATGAATGACGCCGATGAATTTATGTCGTTGGGACAAGCTGCTGTTTTGTCGATTGTTTTGCAAGTAGGGTTGTGTTTGCCAATAATATCGATATCGAGATTACTACAGAACTCGTTAAAAAAAGTTGCATAATCAAATCACAGTTTCAACCTGGTAGTTGGCGCCTTGCGGTTCTTACAGTTGCCCATCTTTCATACAAGTCTATTTTCCGAGACCGGTTTCTTGTTTGTACGAAAGATTCCAAGTTGTAGGAAATGTTTGATGACTTGTCAAAGCCCGTTTTCAGGAAACAGGCAAGTTTGCATACTATTAGGTACTTCTTTCTATACCATGGTACCTATAATTGGTTATGTATGAGGCCTAAACATGCAGAAGCTTTTCTTTTTCACAGGTAAAGTTTTGAAACCACCTGTTAGGACTTCAGGGACACCCACATTTGTTTCTACTACGATTAATATAGGTTACGTTT
Source organism: Idaea biselata (assembly GCA_958496205.1). Lineage (NCBI taxonomy): Eukaryota > Metazoa > Arthropoda > Insecta > Lepidoptera > Geometridae > Idaea > Idaea biselata. Next base: position 46,959,631 of record OY292394.1, on the reverse strand, counting down.
GTGTTGTCAAAGTTTACAAAAGTTTACTAGAACTTGGCAAAAGTTTTTACAATCTGTATAAATAGTTTATTTAGGTCAAACATCGAGCCAAACATGCGAATAAACAAAAGATTCTTGAGTTGAATGGATAAAACTTCATAGATAATATTTCACTAGCTGTGTCCCCTAGTTTTACCTGCGTAAACCAGATGACATTCATCTTTCCATTTATTTTTACAAACTATATAACCGTTATTAGAATGTGTTTTATGTATAAGTGAGTATGTATAGTGCGGATAATATTTATAATAAGATACGTAATGTCTTTAAACTCATTATTTATTCCATACACAAACTATTTACATCCGGCTGTGAAGCTAAGAATATCTTTATACTTGCTCGTACTACTTCTGTCTTTCATTTGCAATCAAATCAAAATAATTTACAATACAAAGAAAAACATTAGATACCGTACGGTACCTACCTACCTATAAGAAACTTAGTTTGAACAGTTGTAGGCATGCCAAACAAGAACCCGTTCCGAACATATGGTAAACTATTTCATACAATTGATGCAATTAAAACCGAATTCCATCGAATAATAAAACCGTTTCTTACATCGAGACCTTCTCGCCGGCATCGCAGGGCACATCACTATCTTCCACTCACACCATCACATCACTCTCGCGTGATTTTTCAATTTAAATTTCGAATATTCGATCATTATTGTGTAGCGGAAGACAAACGTACGTTCATACGTCGTCATATCTCGCGTTCGACTCGTAAACTAGTACCTACCTAACTTGTCTTGTTGAACTATAGTGATGTGAATCATTTTTAGTCTATTAATATGCGTGGAGTGACCGCGTGTCAAGAGCAAGGCGAGACGTTTGTTTGTCTAAGTGATTCGACGCCCAGCACTAATGGTCTATTATGTAAAAATGTCAATCAATAATGACACACGTGACCGCTTACTCTAGTTGTATCACAGATCATTGATACATCAAATTAAGTAGGTACCTAATTAAATTGAGAGCACCATTCATCAATCAGTAGTGACAGTTGTATTTCGAGTATATTCATGCTGAGTCAGTTATCTATAGGTAACTGACTCAGCATGAATTTGATGAAGATTGAGTCAGCTCATCTAGTAGCTATCATGTATTCGCAGGGAGGTGGAAAAAGTCCATGCACTCCTCGTAGAGTTACTAAGTCTAGTTGTCAATCTAATCTAAAGATCTAGAGTATAAATGTATATCACAGATCATTAAAACATCTATGAAATTGAGAGCACCTATTCATCAATCAGAAGTGACAGTAGTCGTATTTCGAGTAGGTAACTGACTCAGCTTGAATTTGATGAAGATGGAGCGTCAGCCCAATTAAGTACGTATCAATTTTTCGCAGGGCGATAGAAAAAGTTCAAGCATTCCTTATAGTTATTGAGTCTGGATTAATCTATGCTTTGTCCTGACTGGCTGACCTATTCGTAGTAGAGAGTGGTAGAGTGCTGAAGTGTGAGTTCTTTGCCTAAATATTTGATTATAGGCATCCAATAAGAAAGGAATTTTGGAAATTTCTTCGGAATCGGAATTTACGCGGGTGAAACCGCGAGACACAGCTACTTGTGAATGAATGGTATCGGGCTATTTTTGTGCTCTACCAAGTAATACCTACTTTGTTAATTTTCATATGCAGAGCATTCCGAAAGATTGTGTGTAACGTCGTGCAATAATTTATATTATATATATTTTACAATAAACTAACATTTATAAGGTATTACCTATCTACACAGATTTTTAAATATCGAAGGACCAGAGTTCAATTCAACTGAACCGTTCAGACGTCTAGACGTCTACACCAGTCATCCCTTCTATCCACGCTGTTACACCTTGTTACATGGCGTCTTCAGTTATTTTAATCACTTCCTGATTCCCATCCCGACTGCAAGTTTTTGCTTTGTGTCTGGTTAATGTATAAATAGATAGCACTTAAAAGATTGATAATCGAGACAAAGTAAGGGATGGCAGAATGCCAGTAGGTATACTATCGTATTGGAATGTGTGATAAATTGTAAAGAGACATTTGTTATTCAATTTAAAAGGCGTCAAAAGCATTGTTTTAGATTTAGGAAAAAGTTCAGATGATTCTCTAGCTTTAGAGTATTAATTTTAACAGTCTTAAAAAAGGTAATACACAACTATGCCAGGTAGTTTAGGGAGATAAGTTTCGAATACTAGGGACGATTAGAAAATTAGGGACGATTCAGGACTCGGCATAAATAAATCCTAGATCGCTACGGACAACATGACAAGAAACGTTTTCTCTTCAGCTAAGCAGAATAATTGAGGAATCCTGACATAATCTGTGGAATACCATCTACAATGTCCAATAACCACAGAGCGAGTTACATTTATCTTTACAGGTATCTGTGGTTTTAACGCTTTCATATTGAATAATGCGGGACAAATGATGATGCTGTCGCTGATGCAAACTATAATTATTTAACAGATAAATTTAACGATAAGAACATTATCGTAAGAAGTCTATTTATGTGCTTGTTTTGGCTAAAAAAATACGGAACCCTAAAAAAGAATAATATAATAACCACTAAGTAGGTAATAACTAACTGTTAAAAATAACAGGCCGGATATGTACCTAGTAATGATACGATAAAATGAACGTAAGACCTTAAAATGGTTCACATAGTTATCTGCCTACTTAATAATAAAGTGGTCACCTTGTCATATTTAGTCTAAATTCCACAACATGCGCTTGAGCAATTCAAGAAAGTTCGACGTGTATTTCTTAACAAATTTCTCGTTTATTGAGTTAATAAACAACAATTGTAAATGTTCACACTTGCAACTCTGTGTTCTCATGTAAGTACATTGTGTTGAGGGTTCACGTTAGTTCCCATCCGACCACGTTTCTCTGGTTATTCATTAACATAAATATAATATCAATTTCTCTTGCTTACTCATTTCTTTATTACGTAAAGTTAGTAACTTTTGTGTTGAACTTTCATGTTATATGTAATACTAGTTGTGTCCCGAGGTTTCACCCGCGTAAGTCCCGATCCCGTGGGATTTTTCAAAATCCCTTTCTTAGTGGATCTTTACACACCACAAAGAACATACTCTCCAAATTTCATGTCTCTAGGACCAGCGGTTTGGGCTCTGCGTTGATATATGGATCAGTCAGGACTTTGAATTTTATATGAATAGGTTTCTACTTACGCTGAGCCCAAAAACTCCAGTAGACTTTAGAGCTTATCAGTAAAGACGGGGGTCGCGTTCGCGAATGCTTGGTTCGTTCGGCTCCGTTCGGTTCGTCCTGGGGCGTATTCATGGAGTTCTGTGGTAAAGTAGCAGGATAAGTTATGGAAAGGAGTAAATAGATGGTTCTACCTACGAATTTTATAATAAAATTCTAGAGTGTAGGAAAGGAATGCAAGGCTGGCACCACAGAACTCTGGTGATGGGTCCCGGGGCGGTGTTGGGCGGGTTGTGTGTTTGTGGATGAGATGGTGTTTTAAGTAAATTATTTTTTTTATGTTTATTATTTTGTATATTATAACTTATTTGAACAGATAGACAGACGGACAGAGTTACTTTCGCTCTTGTAATGCTAGTAAGGATTATTATAGTATAGATTATTGCTCCAGTTCCACTTTTCTTCAATAATATATATGCGACAATGTAAATCACAATGATTACTGCAAAAAAAAAATATACAAAAAAAACCCCCATGAGTTTCTTGTGTCTTCTTCTCATGTCATGGAGGTCGCGATCCGAAGACATAGTAGAGTAGATTAAATAAAAAAAAAATGACATGTCAAAGAGATATCTTGCTAATATCCGAATGAATAAACGTACTTTGATTTTTTTTATTTTTTTTTAAAGTCTGTGTCTCTTGAATATTCGAAGTCAGTCACTGACTTGCCCAGACTTTTGGCACTGACCCATTGTGAATTAGCTCTAACAGATTTTCTGCGGCTGATTAGCTTGGTTTCTTTATAATTATCGAAGGGGGTGATAAACTGGAAGTTTTCGGTTAGTTACATTTATATTGTGTAACAAAACAACAAACATTCAACCCGTGCCACAGAAATACATAAATACCCGTGCAAAGAAGTCGACTACATCAAAAGGTCAAAGACATAAGCGCCACACAAACGCAACCCAAGTAAGTGTCAAAATGTTATGTCCAAGGTAGATTATCATAATCATTTGTTGTTATTTAACCTATGAACTTAAGAGGAAAGGATACCTACTCATTCTCAATACAAACGTAGTCGACTATTTGCTCCCTGGATAAAGACATTCCAGCAAATATGTTTATGCCATAATCTGCTAGATTATGCCTCTACGTTTTGGTTTACATTTTCTATGTAGAGTAATAGGATTTGAAAAAAATCAAAACGTAGCGTAGGGGTATGGTCATGGCTGATATAGGTTTTATGGCATAAACATATTTTCTCTAATGTCTTTATCCAGGGAGGAAACAGTCGACTACGTTTGTAAAGTTTGTAAGGCGAACAGAGTAGGTACGTAGACTATTCCCTTAAGCACACAAAGTAAAATATTAACCTGTAAACACAGACTCCAAAGAGTCAGAAGAGCTATAGACCGAGCCAGAAGAGGTATGTAGGAAGAGCCAGTCTGTACCTATTGAAGTCTTGGAGTTGCGTGCGTAGGAGTCGAATTTGTTGATCTAGCCATAAAATTAGGCAATCCGTGAAGTTATTTTAATAATGAATGGCTCTTTATCTTAATGACAGCACAAATAACCTTAAGTAGGAAGACTGGGTGATTTAATTTATTGTTATTATGATTTATGTATGAAGCTTTAATGGTAATTAACATGAAACAATAAAATCTGGAAAAACTATTTTTGAGTAACGTCGTGTAATATTTATGTTATGTATGAGCTGTATAATTTTACTGTGAGAATTGTTGTACCTACTACCTAGTTAGGCGAACGCATTATTTTTTTTTCCGGTACCACAGAATACATAAACAGTAGAAGTACCGGTATGTACCTACATAACCGGGAGTACATACATAACCTGTTCGTTATTTTAACATAACCATTAAAAACAACAAAAGGGTTGTTATTTTGCGCTAATCTCAGTATCATAATAACATCACATCATACTAATATTATAAATTTGTTCAAAAATTTGTTTGTTTGTTCCCTCTTCACTAGCTCGACCGATTTAGATGAAAATTTGCATAGGGATAGTTTAAGTAATGGAGAGTAATACTTATAACTTTTGATAAGATAATCCCGCGGAATTGGGAGTTACGCGGGTGAAACCGTGGTTAATAATTTTAAGTAACGTTACCTAACTAAATTATTAATTTACTAAACACCTACCTACAGAATTTATAGACATAGATGTAGGTAGGTACAATAATCAATTTAAAATCAAAGTTCAATTTATCGTTTTGCCATTAATTCAGTTAGCTGACATGTTCGATTGGCTCTGACACAGTTACTGGCAGCATTTCGTAGGCTTCATGCAATGTTAAACAGATTTATATTGGGTAAAAGAAATAGGGACATTTATTTTGAATGGAATAATATTATGCGTGCCTTGCTCTTGACCTGAGTATCTTGGATGAAACGATCAGTATACACAAACAGTCCATATCGCTTCTAAACTTTTAAGTATCATGTTTATATACCAAGTTATATCACAATCGGTCCATTAATTTATAGTGAAATAAAAAAATAATGGAAATTAAAACCTAGACAATTTATGTTTCAAACTAATTTTACCCTTATTTTCTTTTTTTTAATAGAATATTTAGGACGATTTTATCAGTTGCTCTAATAGAAATTTCACAGCAAAACTTCTGCTGTGTATTTGCTTTGACGTTGCCTGACTGTTCATTGTAGGAGCAATTATGTGCTTCCAATAGCCAATTTCCCGGCCACTTAGGAACGCTTCCTCCCAATTGATTCATATCATAAGAATGGTGCGAGCGCCGGTGTTGGCCTAGGTGTAGATACCCCGACTTGCAAGGGTTGTGGGTTCGAATCCAGGGCGACTGCGCATCGATGTATCTATCTTTATGAAAAAAAAATGTGCGCTATTAACATCGCTCTCTTACGGCGAAGGTAAACATCGTGAGTAAACCGACATGTCCTAGGAGGACTCACCACTGTCCGAAGCCAATTAAATAAGCCATTGGATATTCGCCAATCCTGAGTAGGGTTCCGCGTGGTGTCTTTACTCCACGCCAGGGCGCCTCAGTGGCGCGTCGGGGGAAGGCCCGACAGCAATGCAGGAGGTTGCGGGTTCGATTCCCGCCGGGTGTAAGTATGTATGCTTAAAAATAAATATTTGTATCTGGTCTGGTTGTTTTCTATGTATCATATGTTTGAATTTGTTAAAAATTAAGTGTAATATGTAGTATCCGTTGTCTAGTACCCATAGTACAGGCCCAGTGCTTAGTTTGGGGCTAAATTGCGCTGTGTGTAACGTCGTGCAATATTTATTTATTTATTATTAAGAGTCCCAAATCAGCGGGCTAACAAAAAAATAAAATGGTTAAATACGGGGTCAGTGACAAGTCAGTGCCTCGGCATTTTCAAACCCAATGAGTGACTAAGTGAACGAACCCCAATTCTTTACTACAACGGTTCAAAGTAATCTACATTCTGTATCCATCTACAGGTCGACGTGAAATGGCCACGTCAGTTCCAGACTCAAGGTAGTCCACTTTCGCGCAATTATGCATGTAAAAGACGTAGGCTGTATTGTTGAGCTTTTGATACCGTAGTCGAGGCTTCGAGATGAAACGATGGCAGACAATGACCTGAGAGTAGGTCTTGTATTGTCTGTTGGAACAGTGAAATTGAAAATTTAAATACCGATTATGTTTAGATATGATTAAAAACGCGTAGCATCTTAAATATCACCTTCTTCGTCTAAAGGTTGCCTGGAAGAAATCGCTTTAGCGATAAGGCCGCCCATTTGTGCAACGTTTTAGTTTTAAGCTTTCTGTGTATTTGTCTTACATATGTATGTTATTTTGTATATTGTTTGTTGTGCAAATAAAGCGTACATCTTTTTATCTATCTAAACCAGGAAATTACTTTTGTCCTGTTGATTACTTAGTCTTCTTAGAAAAGTTCATTTTTAGGGCTCCGTACCCAAAGGGTACCTTTCACTAAGGCTCCAATGTCTGTCTATCTGTCAGAGACACTTGTCATTTTCACAGATGATGTATTTCTGTTGCCGCCTAAACAACAAATAAGCACCTAACTAATGATATGGTACGGAACCCTTCGTGTCCGAGTCCGACTTGCACTCGACTGGTTTTTTGCCAACAATTTATTTTTATAATTGTTGTTAATTTTGTTAAATTACTCCTTATCTATCTATAATATTACCAAGCAATTATATTATTGTCCCTTTTTACTAAATACTACCATTTTCGTTGCCTAAGGTGAGACTGAACTGCAAATAATGGGTTAGTCCACTTTCGCCATACCAGGTTCTACGGCTACGAAAAAAGTAGTAATCCTTTCGCCATACCTGCTCGACATGGTCGATAGGCTATGGCAAAAGAATACTCCAATTTATTTATTCGATTTTTATTAACTTTAAGTTGAAAAGTTGTTGAGTGGAATCGTGCCCCTCGCGTCCTTCTACTCATCGTCGTCATCGTTCTTCGCAATGAATTGGACGTGGGCGTGGTTTTTACCAGGCTGTAAGGACTGACTAGAAGTTATCCTACACCGTACTAGACGTGTAAAATGTGTGATAGTAGGTAATTGGTATGGAAGTACTAGGCTATTATAAATCACCAGAAGGTCGTTACATACTTTTACAATTGAGATATTTCTCGCTTGAACAGCAGAATAGGACCCCTGATAAGAAAATACCTACATCATGTACCTAGCTGCAGTTATTGTCCACGACCTTCTAAGGCTGTATAACACAAATAGCTTAATAACACTCGGTAAATCTACCAGTAGATACTGATTTGTCCCGCATATTTGCTACAAAGTTACAGCAACAGTCGTGACTGGCACAGAGATTGTCTGTGAGAAGGTTGCATACTTGAATGAAGCCTATGTAATAAATACAAGTAGATAGCTGATATATAGCAGCAGTTTTATCTATTTATTTAGACTTGAATTGTTCCGCCATGCCAAAATTAATTGGGGGCCGTTTAAGACGCAACATATCGGTCTGTGGCTTGTTGCGTCGACCAAATGAATCTATGTTAAAACTTCCTCATATATAATATACCCAAATAAAGTTTCTATAGGTATCCTATTTAGGCAGTCGTTTTGTAAAGATAGGCAATCTATCATTATAATATTCCACTGCCTTTTCCTATTATTTGCGGTCCAATTATTCATTCACTTGTGTGCTAGTCAATATCAAATAGGTATATTTTGGTTTCTATGTCTTTTCGATGCCGTCCAAACTTCCTCTTCTTGCTTGGCGAGGCTAACTTAACCAAATGGTCATCAGGACCACCTCAGGCGTTTTTAGGGTTCCGTGCCTCAAAAGGTAAAAAAGAAACCCTTATACGATCACTGTTTCTGTTAACTTATCAGTTTTATTGGAGCAACTTTGAAGCTATCACGAAAATACTCGTTTCTAGTTTTGTCACAATATCTTATTAGATACCTTACGCAGCGACCTACGTGGACAATTGGATGCGAAGGCGATTGCGAAGCGATCCGATCCGGTGCGGTGCGGAAACAAGGAACAGTCGAGAATCGCGCCGCATCGCACTTTACGTGCATTTGGTCACGTAGGACACTTCAATAGCTATCGACTGTTTGTTGTTTTCGCACCGCACCGGATCGGATCGCTTCGCAATCGCGTTCGCATCCAATCGTCCACGTAGTACGCTGCGTTACTCTATCAATCTCGATCTTAGTCTTAGCTGGGATGACATAGCAGGTGCAGCAATTCGCAATAGAAATCTACTAGACTGGGTAACTATGTCAACTATGTAGGTAGGTATATGACGTTGATAATTGCAGGTGCAGGACAAGCATATGGTTTGTTACCAACGTATCAGGAAGGTAGGTAAAGTCTTTTATTATATAGTGACACAATGCAGGCTGTTGAATCAATCGTGTTGTATGAGTCATTGAGTCACAAGCGTTTATACCTATTTATTAGAATTGTCTGCTTCGTTAGTTTAGTGATTGAAAGCTGAAGGTCATTAACAATAGTTACAGCCTAGTTATTAGTTTAGGATTCAGTTTGTATGAAGGTTCGTTTATTTTCCGTCTATTCTGTACAAAAATATTGATGATGCACTCCGCGGTTTCAACTCACTGATAACGCACAGCCTAAACCACTGATACCTATTTATTACAATCTATATTATCTATACTAAAAGGCTTTGTCCTGACTGACTTACTAACTCAACGCACAGTCTAAACTAAACCAAAATTGATAGTAGCTAATTTGGCATCCGATAAGAAAAGGTTGTCGAAATTATCACGGGATCGGGACTTACACAGGTGAAACCGCGGGACACAGCTAGTATTAGTATAGATAGACAAAGATAAGGTAGAAAACAAACAAATCATAGGATATAAGTATAGACTAAGACCCTCGGGACACAGCTAGTATTATTAATATCTATAGATAGACAGAAATATAATAGAGAACAAACAAAACAATGTTTGTTATCCTGATTTAGATTCACGAACTATAAAAAAATCGAAAGCTTGATTAGTATTCTAAAATAGTAATAAAACACCTACCAGTAGAAAACATCGGTTACTTTCTCAAGTTCAATAAACTGAAATAGTTAGAGAAACATCGACTCGCTAAGATGCCTTTGATGGTAACAAGGAATTGGCCGGATGCCTGTGAACATTTGCCAAGTCCCCAGTCGAAGTAGTTTCCACCTGGTTGAAAGCTATCCAGGTAAACATTGATCAAACTGACAAGAATCGATACCTACTATCGAAACGATACTGTCATAACGATGGTTCTACTGTCACCCTACTATCAGAATGTGACAGTAGAATCATCGTATGACAGTATCGATGTCGTATCGAAACGAACCGCAGTAACCCTCCTGCTTATCACGTCACCCTGAAAGCGACACCGAGTATATTACGTAATTATGTTTTTCTATTCCATAACTCACCTAAATACGAACAAACTTTATCAAAATTTATATTGCCATAGATAGCTGACAGACAAACATAGAGTTACCCCATCTCTTCCCGTGACTCTCCTAAAAGGCGACTTCTACGGGACCCAGCTCTCTAAACCTATACGAATATATGTTATAGCGTCCCCAACTGTGACCAGCAAGGCTATATAAAGAGAGGAAGTGATTTGAGGGAAACTAGCAAACCTTAAGTTCTCTATTAACCTAACCTAACCAAATCTGTTTGCAGCAGGTATGGTCAATGATGACTTCCTACTCGCCGACTGCAAATAATTAGGGGTTTAGCGTACCCCGGGCTCCCGAGAGGGAAGCAATCGGGAACATCCCTCAGATGAGAAGAAGACAGATACACAGAAACCTCAAACTCAAACAACAGCCTATCTTTTTCCGTTGGAGGTCAAAAGGCGGTTCGTAAGCTTGACGCCGTACCAACTATTTCTTTCACCATTTGAGACATTCCAACATTTATGCTGTGTTTTACACCTGCTGGGCATCGGCCCGTTACGGTACATACTCGGATCAAACTATATAAAAAAGTTCTTATAAATAGGTAGGTACCACTACCGACTATTTATGTATTCTGTGCTACTACTATCTACTGAAGTACTAAAACTACAAGTACTTCTCTATATTATAAAGAAAGTCCTCTGCCGCGTCTGTCTGTAACCGCGATAAACTCATCATAACAATCGGATTTTCATGCGGTTTTCAACAATAGATATAAGAGAAATTGAAGAGGATGTTTTATAGGTCTTGGAATATAATTTGTCAAGAATTTATGGAAATTATAATTGTTAAGAAAATAATTTTCTCACACATTTTGTAACATCTTCAAAGATAATTATTATGATAGCCGGACACCGATAAGTTTTTTATCACCAGTATATGTAACAAGGGCATATTTGTAGTTAGTGCTATTGGTGTTATTGTTTGTTTTGATGGCTATACGAAGTGGCGCCGGGTTAGCATACATACGAGTAAATTCTTACGTAGTACCCGTTTTTAGACCAATTAATTAGGAAACCGCCTTCTTAAAATGGCGCAAGAACGACCTTTTCATTCACTTAAACCTATTAATAATTTGGAGTCTGAATTACTGACCTGTGTAGGTAATTTGAAAACATATTATTACAAATCTGACCTTCATGGTTGTGTGCTGTGATTGTGTTTGATAGGTACCCTGAGTATTATGTACTACCGGTTCCCATGTCTCAATTTGTATTTACAATTTAGTTTAGATTAATGGATTAAGTAATTAATATTTTAAATGTATCAGTAGATTTATATTATTACAATATATTACTATATTATTACCGCGGTTTCGTTCACGTGTCCTACAGAAAACAGAATTAGGATAGGATTAGGATTATACCGCCCTAACTGTATGTGTACCAATTTCCATGCCTATAGATTAAGAGATTAAAAAGTTTCATAAAAAAATAAGACCTCCCTATTAAATATCTCCTCCCTTAGTGGATGCCTACACATCATAATAGAATTTACAACCTCCAAATTTCATGTCTCTAGGACGAGCGGTTTAGCCTGCAGGATAAAGCATAGTATAGATAAAGAAGATTTTTGTGCTAATAATCGCAACTCGCAAGTAAAGAGGGACAGAGCAACTCTACATTGTGAAAAGTATTACACACTCTTTTACGCAAAACCATAAATTATTTCTCTAATATATTCAAGTGAAAACTTGACATTGGCAATAGGCAAAAAAATAACCCGTGCAATGAATAGTTCACAAAATGTAAATGAACTACATTCTTTACGCGTCGGTTGGGTAATGTTGCTAAATTGACGTGGCTAAGAAATGGTGTACAATTAGCGATGTAATAGCAGTTTCTTTTTGCGTTTTACGATACAAAGGCGGCAGCTTTTTAATTATAAGTCTACCCACTTCAATTGCTGCTTTTGTTTATGTAGTGCGGGTAGAAAAAAATTACTAGGTACAGTAAAACGGGGGTAAATGGGGATATTTTCCGATATTTACCGATCTCTGTGACGCGTCGCGCCGTGAGAATGCTCGACTGCAATAGAAAAATGTAACTCCCATTCTAAATTTAGGTAAATTTACGTTTACTTGTAGTAAAGTTTACAAATTTAACTCGCAGTACGTCCGCTAGGGGCGCTTTTAGTTTCCATTCAAAATGCGCGTTAACTTAACTATCATAATGTTTGTTTGTTTGTCTATCATGTTTCTTTGCGAAAGAATTCACACTAGCCCTACAGAAGGTTGCAAGTCGGCATAAATACATTCCTGGCGCAAATCAAACCCACAACCTTCCCTGTTGCAGCCGGGTATTCCCGACGCGCCACAGAGGCCGTCAAATGCTAATGGTTTAGTTTAGAAGATGTAATAAAAAAAGTTAAAAACTTAAAATACCTACCTATAAATCTAGGGCTGGTTGTTTTGCTACAGAAGGAGAGCTTGGCCGTCCAAAGGGGAATGTCCTTACTTCTGTTGACTCTGTTTATCTTACACTAATATTAAAACGTGGAAAGATTTGTATTATTGTGTGTGTGTATATGTTTGTAATAAATAAACTCAAAAACTACTGTGCCGATTTCAAAAATTCTTTTACCAATAGAAAGCTACATTATCGAGGAGTAACATAGGCTACTTTTGATCCCAATATTCCCACGGGATCGGGACTTACGCGGGTGAAACCGCGGGACGCAGCTATGATCTAATATAACAGATCTGCCACTCCCGTGGCAACAGATGACATGACGTCATCTGTTGACATCGAAATAGCATACATTGTATCAAATCACAATATTATATTATCCAGGGTCTTAATCCGGTGTTTTTACTTTTTAAATCTCTTAGGGGGTGTCCATAAATTACGTGAGGTGTTTTTTGAAATTTTCTGTCCCTCCCTCCCCCCCCTGATGAGATGTCGTGAGATTTTATTCAACCCTCTCCCCCATCCTCCAATCTCACGTGAGATTTTTCAAAATGTGGATTTCTTACGTAAACGCGTTGGATTGTTATTGTAAAAAGAAAAGAAAAAAAATTGCTTCGTGTAAACTGTAGAGTGTGTTCAGTTACTGGAGCAGTAAAATACAGCTCCGGTAGCAGAATTTTTTTTTCAGTGTGTACCATCTGGATTAAATGGACCAATATAGTATAATTTTTTTTTGTTTCAATCAGAAAAAAAATTGCGTGTTATTTGCCGAGACCCTCCCTCTCACCAACGTAAGATTAGATGAGATTTGACTCGACCCCCTCCCCCCCTTAAACATCTCACGTAATTTATGGACACCCCCTTACCTCGATGTGACAATGGTCTTGGTCGCGCGAAGACACCACCAAGAGTTCAAATCGTGTTAGTTTTAAAAGTTCATCTTGTATCATTCATGATCATGGCTCTGTCTGTCGACATCCTATTGGCTCATATTGGGTCAACAGGAGGGGTACTTTAATTCTACGAACGAAAGAAAGAAAATCTGTCATCCGTCCTTCAAAACCGTCAGAAAATAAAATTTTCAGACGAATGGAAGACAGATTTTCTTATGGAATTATCGTTCGTTTTATCATTCGTAGAATTAAAGTAGAGGCTCAGAGTAGTAGGGAAACAAACAAACCAATAGGAAATGATAAGAAAGTATCGAATCTATCTTTAATGTCCATAATAAAAGTTAGGGTTTCAACATAGAAACTTTTTAAACTACAGAATTATGTTTTCGTTATGAAACAGGATCGTAAATTCAATAATTTCCTTATGGTGTTGGTTACATTTTAGGGCACATGTTTCGTGACTTCCCCTCCAGGAAGTTAATGTTACGGTCGATTTGGGGCAAATCAATATGGGATAAACTAGGGCTTCAATAATTTTAAACTATCATGTTTATTTTCACCGAATTCTTTAAAATTTTCAAAGGGTGTTGAAACTATCATAGGTAATTAGTTCGTTTTGTATTATAAGCCCATGAATATTGTTAAACCGAAAATTTTACAATAAGTATATTGTTATTTTTAACCTTAGATGAAAACAAAAATAGTAGATACGGTATATTCTAACATTGCGTATTCGAAAAATAATCTAAAAACACTTACATGTAGGGCATGCAATATCGGAAGGTTTTCAATCTCGAGATGATATCGATATTAAGAGCTCAATCCCGGGATCCCGGGATTGATACTGGGATTTTAGATATCGTTAAAAAGGCGAATTTAATACAATAAAAATGTGTAAAATCTAAAATATTTAATATATTTAAGACTCTAGTGGTTTCATTACGTAAATAAGTTACCCCAAGGGCCGTCCACCCCATCATTTTGGAAATATGGCGGGCAAAATTAGCCTAAACCCGAAAGTATCTAAACTTTCGCGCCAAATTCTAGGCGCACCACTAAAATGATGTTAGCAGTAAAATTTAGCATGCGAGCTTGTATAAAAAATACTTGTCTTAAAAATTGCAATGAATCACGTTACTTTTATTGTTTTAAACATTTTACCAATTCCCTACGCTTCTAAATCTAAATCTCAGGAGTAGACTAATTTGGGTTTAATTTTAATAGTTCTATTCAATCTTTCCATGAGGCAAAATCTAGCTAAAAACCTTAATATGAACCCAAATAGTAAATTGGTCAAATCTCGATATCGGATCACTCAATCCCGGGATTATAATATCGAACTTTTGCGTCCGAGATCCCGGGATTACGATATCCCGGGATCCCGGGATTTATGCCCTACTTACATGCATTTTCATAAAATTATTGTATTTAAAAACATTTGTCTTTAAGAATGAATCAGGCATTTGTAAAAAAACAAAAAGGCATTCTTATGGATGTCAAAAACATAATCGCAGTGTGACAGCACGTGCTCACGCGGCAACGCGGCAACGGTTCGACATACGGCTGAGGCTAGTGCGTCAGCTAGACGCAGTTTCATCGTCTCATTTTACGAGACTAGGTATCGGATCTGCTGTTTTTTGTTTTCATCTAAGTTTTTAACAGACTTCCAAAAAAGAAGTAGGTTATATATTCGGTTTGTTGGAAGTCACGTAAATACTACAGAACCAACTGCGATGAAACTTGGTATGCAGATAGCTGGAGATCTGATTCAACAGTAGGCTACTTTATATCCTGATACTCCTTCCCACGGAATCGGGACTTACGAGGGCGAAACTGCGGAGCGCAGCTAGGTTAACCTGAGATCAAAAATATAAACAAAGAACTGTCAATAACATAGGAAAAAGTAAATAAAGAGCTGTTACTTTCAAATAAATGTATGAGTTTTATGTTATCATTTTTGATCTACGATTCTGAAATAGAGTAGGTACCAGGAGGGTTACTTCGGTTCGTTTCGATACGACAACGATACTGTCATAACGATGGTTCTACTGTCACCCTACTATCAGAATGTGACAGTAGAATCATCGTATGACAGTATCGATATAGATAGATATTAGATAAATCATACATCGTTTCCATTTTTTGCATTTTTTCCGCTGTCAAGTTGTTCAGTGAAGTAGGTAGATCGGTAGTACATCGTTATAAATTAGTACTTTTATCACCTTAACACAGAGGAAATTCTTTAATAATGGTCGTAAAACATGACGTCAATTGTAAACAAAGATTATTTACGGCCAGGAAAATCATGATACTGTTGTATCTTTGTAACCTTTGCCAATTAACAATTTTGTATGACATAGGTACGGATGATTATAAATTACTGCCTGTGTTTCGTGATTACGTGACACCAACCCTACTAGGGACCAAGAAGTTTATCCGTCACCGCGCGGGGAGAAGTAAAAGTTTGCTAGTCACCCACGGGAAGAGATGGGACTACACGGCAATCCAACTATAAAATTACTAATCTGACTGAATAACAAACTAAATTCCTGGTCTGCCATAATGTTCTTATTGTTGTTAATAATATGCCGCCCCTTTGTGCTTTACAATAAGACCAGTGATGCAAGTCCACGGGAAGTAGGCCAGCAACTAAAGGCCATTCTGACGCCATCTTTGATTTTTTTCCCGCCAAAATTGTACAAACATTTTAATTAAATATGACATTGAATTAGCCAACGGCAACGAAAAAGTCATGAAAAAAGTTATAGTTAGAAACTGAAATGCAACAGCGTCATAGCGTAGATAAGATAAGAGAACATGCTCGCAGTTCTTATTTACCTATATTCTATTAAAACAGACGGATAAACGAGCGAACTTACTATATCTAAATTGGAAGTAGGTAAATAATAACAGCGTGGCGCACTAACTATTGGGTAAATATTATTTGTTTTTAGTGTGTGTATGTCTTTTGTCATATTATGTACCTACAAAAGAAAAATAGATATAAGGTATATATCAGTTGTCTTTTCAGCATAACACAAGGTACAAACAGATAAAAGTGAGAAATTAAGTTAAACTTTCCACGATTATAAAAGAAGATAAGTTACATACCAGATTATAATTATAAATAAGCATCAGACTTTTAGACTTATTGTCTAAATAACCCAAATTAATTTGAAACGTCTATCATCAACATCATCATTGTCTGGAGATGATAGCACCTACTCGGATATCTCGTCATTGTCCTCAAAGGTCTACTACTTGACTTCTACTCGGCAACAAATGAAATTCATCAAGAACTTCCTTTCCCTGCTCATTAGCATAATATTCTCTGCAAAAATGACACACAATCGTGGAAATCTAACATTTGAAACGTAGATAATGTTATTGAGTTATCTAATTACATGATTTACAGGGTATCCACTTTCTCAGTCAGTCAGAAAAGTCAGGGAAACTCAAAGGGGTCAGACCGCTGAAGTAACGTCAAATTTATAATTGAAGTCCCAATCTTGCGGGATTTTCGGCATCAAAAGTAGCCTTCTCCAAGGTCCTATCTATCTCTACACTAAAATTTATCAATATCGGTTAACCGGTTTAGGCGTGAAAGCGTAACAGACAGACAGATAGACAGACAGACAGACAGAGTTCCTTTCGCATTTATAACATGAATAAGAAGTAAGATAAGATGATGATTGACTTGGCAATGAAATAAGGAAATTTTAGAGAATTTAAATACGCGAATTACGTATCTGCACATTTTACACCAAACTCTCCGATTTCACAGTATTTGGATCGTTTAACACGTTTTATCGTGGTTAGATTGACCGGGTATCCCAATTTCGGACATGGCATCATTGTCACGAAGACGATGACACGCCAACTTAACTAATTGTTTCGATCGAATTTGTGTAGGACTATACCTATTAAGTTTAACGATGCAAACGGTGTTGTGTTCAGGTTTAGTTTCTTTATTTTTAGTATCACGAAAATATTTTGTGTCAGTGATTTTGATTATATAGCTATACAAAATGCGGCCATCATTATCGGGTTCTTTGCATCGAGAGCGATCAGGATATTGGATGTTGTGTTTAGTATGATGTTATTCTTATTTTTAGTTTGTATTCAGATTAAATATTATTCTACTTGAATAACAACTTTTTAAACAACCTAAGTTACTAGCTGTGTCCCGCGGTTTTACCTGCGTAAGTCCCGATCTCATCGGAATTTTGAAAAACCCTTTCTAATCGGTTGCCTACATTATACAGGGTGTTCCCAGGAAGGGGTATTGATATTAAGCCGAAAGGGGGTGTTCTAGACTTCTAGGCGAACAACTTTTGTTCTACAACTTTTGGAAATTCGTATTTTTTTCCAAAAAAATGAAGTTGTTTCACTGAAAAAAAAAAACAGCTGTTTTTGTAAATAAAGGCGATTAATGTTTTTGAATTTTAGAATATTTTCATGGCAAGCTTCCGTTAAAGAATATTTTTTACAACTCGTAAATGGAAATGTGGTATTTAAAAGGTACCTAAGTACCTATACTGTTTTATATAGTACCTACCTATAGCTTTTTAGTATTGACACATCAATGCTTCAGTCTCCACACTCGCGCCGACTTATCTGAACCACGGTTTATCTCAAATGTCACGGAGACATCTCAAGGTCCGCAGATCTTGGCATCGTTAAAAACAACTCGTATATTATTGTGTGCAGCGCGAGTCCCAATTTAATATTGTTTGTATGTTTCCTTCCCTTTTGCACTTTCAAATAATATAAGTTTTTCTGATTTGGATTTTACACATGAGTAATATCGGATACCTACTTTTTATAGTGTTATGGGCACGGAATCGGCATTTGCATGCGAAAAGGCGGAACCGCAGGGTGAAGCTGGTCGTAAACACTATTAGTAAATATTTTAATCTTTGTTATTTGACCCAGACCTTGATTTTTTGCGTATGAATATTATATTTGTGAAAGGTGAGCTGTTATTCGGTTAGCAATCACTAAATAAGCAATGTCGTTAGTTCCACTCTTAACCACCAAGTAGATAGAGTCATGTAGGGCTGTAATTTCTGAATTATAAGTAGATAATATAAAAATATAAGTATCTTAATTTGCATTTAAATATCGTAGTTTTTAATTACACAAACATAGAATATGAAATTACTATACAGTTTACACAGAAAAAGTAAAAGTTGCAATTTATTTTTCGTTTGCCTACTTATTGTATTATTAAGGTCTCAAAGTTGACCCTTGCGGCACTCCCGACGCCCAACCTACGAAATGCATAGCACTCGACGTTGAAAGTATCCCAAGCATGCGATGCGAGACGACTCACCCACGGATATAATGACCTTTAACGTTTCGAGACAGGTTTCGTTGCATGAGAACGAGGTATGCATTCAAGAATTATGGAATTGGTAACGTTACATACATACCTTATAACAAGCCTGTTAAAAGTCGAAAAAATATTATTTAAAAATTTACTTAAATCGTTTTTTCATAAAAATGTTCTAATCTTTAATGCAGTGTGAGTTAGTGAGCGAGTTACTTCCTAACTAGCTTTTCAATTTGTTTAACAAATACTTATTACCTGCGCCTACGCATAAACGTGGATGTTAAACGAAAGTGTTTCATAATTAAGTTTCAAAATTAATTAACAAAAAAAAACAATTAACTTTAAACTAGTGATTACTAATTAGACTTTCAGATTATAATATAATAGAAGGGATTCTAATTTACCTTTTTTAGAAATGTTTCGATTATAATTAAAATCATCAGTAGGTCGTTGTTATATAAATTCCAAAACCTAATCGAGCCCGTCTCAGATTGAATAACTTGATTAACGTTACATAAAGATAATTGCATGTCTCATACAAATAAATATTAATAATAATTAATTATTTATTCAACGTCCAGTGATCATTAACTTAACCAGGGGCTGCTTGTATTGATTATGTTAACTTTTAAAATGTTCTTCTATCACACGATCGTAAATAAGACCTTACCTATTTGGGTATAAATAAAAAAGTCGATACAGCCTATAATTTCCTTAAATGTTAGTAAATGTATTTTGTTCGAAAGTAGACCTCTTAAATCTACTACTACTACAATATAATACATCTACTTATGGATTGTCTATGAATACGTAATACGGTCATTGATCTCCATGATGACGTCAGTTTCTTTACAAACATAAGTTTGTTCATTTTAAGTTTATTTCATATTCATATCTGCGTTTTTTAGCCTTCGGAAGACTGAAGGATCCTTTTTAAGCATCAACAAGTGCATTCAACTCATATTTTTGTTTTATTTTATCGACTTGATATCGAATTTCAAGGTGATTTCTCTGTAACGTTATATTAACCCTTAATTTAGCATTGACCGCTGGGGCACACATACAATTTAAAAAAATATTAACAGTTACTGAATGACCTAAAGCTAAATTAATTATTACTAAACGTAAAAAAATATATCTAAAAATTGGAAAAAAAATATTTTATGAGTGTGGCAACATTCTAGCTGTCATTTGAGAATCAAAATGTCAGCGACGCGGCGTACATCTGTTTTGCTCAAGGTATTTATTATTATTTTCTTTGGTTTTTATAACTAACTCTGCAATATTATGGGTTTATAGTGCACTAAATAAAGCCTAGAAAATATATAGTGATGATTTTAGTAAAATTATTTGCATTTTGTGTGATTATTTTACCGCTAAAACCGCTTGTCCGCCGTGCCGGACAATGCCAAAGACTTAGAAAATAAGCGTTTTGTTTATTTGTCCGGCATGGCGGTCAACGCCAAATTAGGGATATTTTTCTAGTCATTTTTTAAACAATATTTTTTTTATTATTTGCGTGTTTTCACCATACAAATTATTACTAACTGAATTGTGTTGTAACTGCATACTAACTTGGTAATGGGCTTTTGTTTATTATGTTTTTTTCCCGCTTGTTAACAGCACTCACGTGGTCGTAAAATTTTGGCTTTAGTCCCAAAAGAGCATGCCCCATCAGATGATAGTGAGAAGTCTGATTCAGAAACTGAATTACATAATTCCCGTAGTAATTACTCCTCATCGCCGGCACCATCCATTGCATCATCTCTAGAGAGGCTCAATATAAATATATATAGTAGTGACTCTGATGACCAAACAGATAATAGCCATGTAGAAACACCTATAGTACAGCTAATAACAAATAAATCCCAAGAAAAAGAGCATGACAATAATACAGACAATAATATTACAGATTTATTTCCACTTACACCAATCTTAAATGAAATAAATGAATCTAACTACACAAACGTACCATCCACATTGTCCGCCATTCCATCTGCACCTGCCACACCCAATACTCCAGTAACAACTACTCGAAAAACTAGATCTACACAGCCAATTGTAACAGTTCCAAAACGAAGGAAGAAAAGGCAACATTTCGACATCGAGCTCTAATCGAAGAAGGTCAAGATGAGGAGTATGTGGATATTCCTGAAGCTGATGCATCTCCGTTGACATATTTTTATACATTTTTTTCTCAAGACATTATTGAAGACATAATCGAGCAAAGTAACTTCTATTCAGTACAGCAATCGGGCAAGTCAATTGGACTAACTCAACCTGAATTTTGTGATTTTATAGCTATTCATATCATGATGGGCATCGTAGAAATGCCGTCCTACTCAGACTATTGGTCAAACAAATTCAGATATCTAAAAATAGCCGATATAATGCCACTAAAACGCTACCAACAAATACGTCGCTATCTTCATTTTGTTAATAATAATTTAGATGACGGCGACAGATATTACAAAATAAGACCCTTGCTAGAAAAAGTCAGAAGAAACTGCCTAAAGTATCAAGGAAGAGAGAACAAATATAGCATAGACGAAATGATGATACCATATAAAGGAAGTAAAGCCGGGAAAAGAAAACAGTATATGAAAGATAAGCCTAATAAATGGGGATTTAAAAATTATGTACGGGCCGGAGTTTCAGGCATAATATATGATTATATTATTTACGGAGGAGAAGACACATTCAGAAATACAGAATTTACAGAAGAAGAAGAATCTCTTGGTTTCGGAGCTCAAATCGTAATTGCACTTTGCAAATCTATCGAAAAAAAACCAGCCACAATCTATTGTGATAATTTTTTCTCGTCACCCGAACTATTTTACGTACTACGCCAAGATTATGGTATTTTTGGTATGGGAACCATAAGAAATAACCGTTTGAGAGGCGCCGAAAAAGTTTTGCCAACCGAAAAAATTATGAAGAAAAAGGAAAGAGGAGCTTTTACAGAAGTTGTTTGCAATAAAAATAGGTTAGCTGTAGTTCGTTGGAACGATAATAAGGCGGTGACATTTATAAGTTCGTACATCGCCAGCGAACCCGTTAATAAAATCAAAAGATATAGCAAAGCTGACAAAAGAAAAGTCGACGTACAGTGTCCCCAAATAGTGAGTGAGTATAATAAGCATATGGGGGGAGTTGATTTAGCCGATATGTTAATTGCATTGTACAAGACCCCTTTCAAAAGCCGAAGATGGTACTTAGGTATATTTGCTCAAATTTTAGATATATGCATAAACAATGCGTGGCTTCTTCAAAGAGGTCAAGTTAGTGGCAGTAAGCGAAATAAAATGCCTCTGAAGAAGTTCAGATATGAATTTATTTATTTTATTTATTTATTTATTTATTAGGTACACCAACAGTAAAGTACACTATATCTAATACAGAAAAACACATTTCATTGAAAGATGGACAAGTGTGCTTACCAATTATAGGTATACACAACGTTATTATAAAAAATGAGGTACATTCCTAGGTTCCTAGGTTTAACAGATCAGATACAGATATCATTGGTTAAGTTAAGTAATAATATTATGCGATACTATAAAAAAAAAAGTTAAGTTAAGTTAAATTAAGTTAAATCTAAACAGACTGACCGAAATGCTTCATCAACTTACTTCTAAACCCAGTTGCTGAATCGTGAAATATGTCAAGGTTGGGTACTTTGGAGTTGATCTCATTGTATTTAGAACAAGTTCTAGCGATAAAGTGTTGACGCCCTAGGTTGGTTCTGGACCAGGGTAGAGAAAAAGTTTTGGTTACGGGGTAGCGAGGAATCTTAGTAGGGACTGAAATACATACTTTATTTAGTAGATGTGGGCATTTGATTTTACCTCTAAGAGTTTTGTACAGGAAAAGTAGGTCCAGGAGGAACCGGCGATTTCTTAGACTTATCATATTAAAATACTTTAATCTTTCATCATATGGACATTTGTGAGAGATTCCGCTGGAAATGAAAGCCAAGTGGCGGGTAAAGGCCCGCTGGACACCCTCCATACGTTGCGAGTGGACGTGGTAAATGGGACTCCAAGCGACGCTAGCAAACTCAAGCTGACTACGGACTAGACTGTTATATAAGACTACTTTTGAATGAAGGAGTTTGAAACCCTTTGTACTTCTCTTTAGAAATCCCAACATCTTAGTGGCCTTCCTAGTAATGTTATCGACATGGGTGACCAACTTGAGTCCGCCGTCCACAGTGACGCCCAGATCCCGAATCTCATCGACCTTCCTCAACACAGTATCGCATAGTGTGTAGCTCGTGTCTAGGTATTTCTTTTTTCTCGTAAAGGTGACCTGATAACATTTATCAACATTTAGTGACATCCCGTTTCTAGAGCACCAGTCTACGAGGCTATCCAAATCTTTTTGCAAAAGCTCAGAGTCTTGCGGTTTGTCAATAAATTTGTAAAGCTTAAGGTCGTCAGCGAACAGGGATACCTCACTGTGCCTAATGCCGGCAACAATGTCATTGACAAAGGCCAGGAACAAAATGGGACCCAGATGTGACCCTTGTGGCACGCCGGACTCAGCGAGGTAAGTCCTAGACTCAAAACCCTGCAACACAACAGACTGAGGTCTGTTCTCCAAGTATGACCTGAACCAATTTAGGAGGGGGGGACCCACACCCATGAAATCCAACTTGACAACTAGGACACTATGGTCAACCTTGTCGAAGGCACTCCTGAAGTCAGTATACACCGCGTCGACCTGGCCGAGCTTGTCAACCTTGCTAGAGACTGAGGAAAGAAAAGGGACTAGGTTAGATTCTACAGATCGTCCGCTCCTAAAGCCATGTTGGTAGTCGCTTAAAGTTTTGTCGATATGTAGGTAAATTTCGGGATAAACCAACATTTCAAAAAGCTTGGAGAAGCAGGACAGGATAGATATAGGTCTATAGTTAGAAACCTGAGATTGATCACCTTTTTTAAAAATTGGTATGATTCTAGCTTTTTTCCACTCAAGCGGGAAAGTGCCATACTTCAGTGAGCTATTGAAAATTATGCAGAGAGGTTGACAGAGCGCATGACCACACTTCTTTACAAACAACGGAGGAATGTTGTCAGGTCCCGCACCCTTATGGGGGTTCAATTTATTTATGTATTTCAAGACTTGATCTGTGTTAATGCAGATTTTAGATAAATAATCGATGGAAGGCTGCGGGCTTTGCTGATGTGGGACGACCTTTGAGAATTTTTTAGTAAAAACGGATGAAAAATGATCGGCAAATAGGTTGGCAATGTCTGCACCCGAAGAAGCACTGCGTAAACCATTTGTCATGGCTGAGGGAAAGGATGAACGATTCTTACGTTTGTCTTTTATGTAACGCCAAAAGTGTTTGGGATTCTCACAAATGTCTTGTTCAATCTGTTGCATGTAATTCCTATTACATGCATTTATTAAATGATGACATCGTTGTCTTAAAAGTTCAAATTCAAGTTTATCACGCGGATTATTATACAACTTACATTTTTTGTGGAGTTTTTCCTTAGCAATTATATTCTTTTTTAGGGTAGGATTAAACCAGTGAGGGAATCTGGGTTTAGAATAAATTTTACACTTGGGCACATGTTTATCTATAACATCCCTAAGTACATTGTAAAAGGCAAAAACCATTTCATCAACATTGTTGCAACTGTAAAAAATATTTTGCCAGTCAGTATTTGTTAGATCGGAAATACAACAATTATAATTTGCCTTGAAGAAGTTAGGTTTAACAATCATTTTGGGGTACAGGTATTGCACACTTAGTGTAGACTGCGGTATTGAAATTAATATGTTAGGATGATATGCATCAAGTTTAGACAACAAATCTGAGGCCTGGGCTACACTGACACCCTCAATGTTGCAAAGAACAAGGTCCAAAATTCTATTATCACAGTTGCGTACATGGTTCGCTTGATACAAATCATTTAAGGTCAAGAAGTCTAAAAATGTGGAATACAATTCGCCACTAACGATGGATGGAGTCAAGGCAGTACTATCTGGCTGGGAAGACCAGTCCAATTTCCTTAGGTTGAAGTCGCCAAGAACAATTAAATTGTCAATATTATTAATAACACTGTCAAGGTTATCCAGGAACACTGATTGTCTCTCCAAGCTAGCCGGGGACGGCAAATAGACAGCACAAAGAGTGAGATTAGTTAATTTATTATTTATATGTACCTTAATGTTAATAAAAAGGTCCTCGCAGTCACTCTCCCATTTAAACACTCGCTCAGAAGGAATGTCTCGCGATACTGCAACCATCACTCCGCCCCCGTCCAACTTTGAGCTTACACAGGTATCGCGGTCTCGACGGTAAACCACATAACGCGGATCTATGAACTGGCCATCAGTAATAGTATAATTCAGATAAGATTCTGTGAAAACAATGACTTTATAGTTACTTATTAATATATTTTGGGCAATAACATCTAACTTGGTTCTCATGCCACGGATATTCTGGTAGTAAATATCGAATTTTAATAAGGGATATTTGTAATTAACATTATCATAAATGTGGCAGGTGTTTAACCTGCGGTGATTAGTTTAAGACTATCCATATTTTTTATTACTATTAAATCAGTAGCTTCATCCTTACGTACAAATATACGACCATTTCGGATCCACGTGAATCTGTAGCCGACTTCCCTAGCTCTGATTCGTGCAGCAGCATGAAGTGTCTTGTTGGCAGGTGACAGATGTTCGGCTACAAATACAGGAGCACGGGGTCCTCCGAAGCCGAGGTGTTGAGTACCAAGCTTTTCCTTTGGGTTGGCCTTGTTGTAGCGAATAACTGCAGCCAGCAGTTCATCGCGGATTCTGGGGGTCCGGAACTTGGCCACCACCGTGCGGGGCTTCCCATTGTCTCTATTGATTTTGGCAACACGGGTAACATGGATAATATCTTCAGCGACAATCGGTGCCTCTGTTACCTTTGCAAGCTGCTGTATTGTGGACACCAAGTTTTCAGATTTGTTCTCTGGAATGCCGTGTATTTCCGCATTACTTTCCCTCATGTTCTGCTCCAATTGATTGAAGCGAAATGACATGTCACTCATGGACGATTTCAAGACACTGTTCTCTTTTTGTAGCTCTTTGATGACTTTGGTTTTTTCTTTCATGCTCGTCTCAATGTCCTCGTACTTCCTGCTAAAGAACTCCAGAGACCCGCGGAGATCGCTAACCTGCTCAGTTATATTCTTTAGATGAACAGAAAGCTTGTCCTGAATGGCTTCGTGAAGTGCTTCCGAGAGTTCCTGCTTCAGGATAATACGAAGACGGCTTTCCGTGACAAATGCGCAATCGCCCTCGCCGTCCCTCGCAGCAGGTCCACCAGGTAGTTCCTTTGCTCTAGGCGCAGATCCCTTTTTTTCAGCCTTTGATGGGCGCTCCAGTATTTTCTGTCTGAGAGTAACGTTTTCAATTTCAGACGAAACCAAAGCAGATTCAGATGTGTTTGCTGTTTTCGTTTTACGACAATCGACGCACTTCCATTCTATTTTCCTCACTTGATCGGCGGAATAATAGCTGTAAAACTTTTGTTTTGATATTCTCAAGCAATCGATATCCCACCGAAGACCACAGACAACACACTTGAGACTCTCTGTCATAATGGTGTTGCTACATCCTGCACAGTTTTCGGGTGAAGGTGCCATTATTTTTTATTTATCTGTCTCGGACAAAAAGACTTCGATGCGGGCCGAAAAAAAATATATATTTTTGAACGCAACTTTAGGTTTGTGGTTTCTGTCACTGTCAAAGTTAGACAGTTCTCCTTTTTTGATGGATGTACTGTGTGTGTAGAGCCGGCGAATGACAATAAAATTGATTACAATTTATTCAAAATTGAGGGTGATTTTCGTGATTAAATCGATAACGTATGTATGTGTGAGTAAAGTGACTTGGCAGTCTCACCTTTGGAGTGGCAAATTATGGTAAAATTCAGTCCTTTTCCACCCAAATTCTCAGTTCGCCAGACGGCCAACACTCAGATGTTTCAACTTCACAGCACTTCTCCTGGTTTCAGTAGGTATAAGCAATTTAGGCAGGGTCATGAACTTGGAGCCTACAATATGGAACCGTACAGTAATACACGCACACACACACAGTAAAATAGTAGTAGTAAAATATATGTATATATCCAGTAAAATATGAAGTATATGAAGGCTTACTAATGATCAATAAATCTGCAAATCGCAAAAAAACAGAGGAAACCAACATTTTAAAACCACGGGCTGCACGTCCTACTAGCCCAGTAAAATTTGATAACGTTGGCCATTTCCCATCTACGATAGAAGAAGGACGTTGTAGATTTTGTAGCAAAAAAACAGTGGTTCTTTGTATAAAATGTAAAATACGACTTTGTTTTGTCACTGGGAAAAACCCTAGAAACTGTTTTCTCAATTTCCACACTAAGTGATGTCAAAATGTTTAATTTTTCCATTTTTTAGTTTCTTTTTATTAAAATATTAATGTAATTATTTTATTTTATTTTTTCCTTTAATTTGGCAAGGTCCGGTGCACCGAACACTTAAATCTATAGGTCAGTCCTTACGTACTTGGCAATGTCAGGTGGGACGGACATCCGTTTTCTCGAGAATGGGAAATACAGGATTTTTTTTTTTAATTTTCCCGGGTTCTATGTTGACCTATAAATACAGTAATATCACTTTTATTGTAAAAATACATTTTTTTATCTCTGCTAAATTAAGGGTTAACATTTATAGTCTCACGTCGATTAGACAATTCTTAAAACGTCTTACATTATACCTAACGCTAAACAACTTTCACTATGTTTTCTATAGTGAAGCAAATTAAAAATGTGCGGTCTCAACGCATTTTTAAATGTACATGATTAAAGGTATTTCCTCTGAATAATGAATGGACACTGTTGATCGCCTCTATTACCACACTGAATAGTGAGTTTTACTGTTTTTGCAGCATTAAATATTAGAGATTTATGAGAATTTCCAATCAGTGGAGTATTATTGTGTGTGTGGTAGTTGTAAATTGAAAAGGTACTGTTGATTCTACAAGACTTTCTTGATAAGTGGTTATTCTGACGTGGACTTTATCGTATATACCTAAATAAGTAGGTATGTCAAGCAGTTTTGTATCCGTGTAGACATTTTAACAATCGTTAACTTTCGCTTTATTTGCATACCAAACGCTTTTATTTGGATATCTTTTGTAACATGCATCGACAATTCGCTTGATAGTAGGTATATTTAGAACATGATCTCAGTAACCATACCTATCGCATGTTTTATCTTTACGAGCAAGCTGCCTTTGTTTTGACTAAAAGTGCAATTCATTAAACTAATTATCAGTTTCGTTGACAGTAGAACAAATACGACTAAAGAATGTTATTTGTATTACTTAACGCGATCTTGTTATTATTCTCCCGTTTTGTGAGGAACTGTGTCTTCGTAACACCTCCAAGCGACTTGCTACAGTTTAATTTAATGGATTAGTTAATTGGGTTCGTATGTTTTCACAAGGTGACTTGAAGTTCTGTCTGTCTGAGTCATTGAAACAGGTAGGTAGTGAATTCAATAGGTATTGTAAAGTGCTTACTTAGTAGATTCAGTTTGATTTCCACTTGATATTCAACATTTTTATTTAAAGAGAAAGGACACGAATGTTATTTGAGACGTCATATATTATTTCCATAACGGTGTAAACTTCACATCAAAAAATGGATCGATAACTTTCTAGAGAGACAAGTCAAGCCAAATGCAGAAGCAGGATTATGCTCCAACGGACTCTGCTAGTAACCAGTTTACGAAACCCGTGTGCACACATCCATGAGATGTGGCAATTTCCCTCATCATGGCATGGGTTGTTCGCTTTACGTCACAGCATCAACGACGCTACGACCAGATAACATGCTCTACCACTCTGCGTGGAATTCCAAACATTCTCTTTATGAAGCCACAACAACGCACACGACAAAACACTTCCTTAAAAGTTATGAGAGAAAAACGAACACCAGTAAGCGACACTCACCGTTAGCGCTAAAATAATCATCCTTATCCAACAAATCATGCTGGAAGCCGTAAGCAGGCAGCCATGCATGGGAGCCCGGGGGCTCGGGCCAGTCCGATATGCGAACCTCTTCCATTCTGACATGAACACAACACTGCACTCCTCAAGCGTTTACACTGTTAACACAAGCATGCACGGGCTACCTCTTCGTTCGTCCATTAGGTGGTCATTTAGGGCGATAACGGTCGAGATGCGGCCGGGTCAGTACGACTCCGGCGTCAGCCTTTCACCAGGTATACGCGCGAGCGCGGCGGGGAGCGGCGGTGAACTGACGGCTGGTCGTCGCGAGCGCTGCGATCTCTCCACAATTTTATCGCAGCAAAAAACTCGCCGCCTGCCGCCGACACAGCTGTACTTTTGCTAGCTATCAACGGAAACTCTACTGACAATATCCAAACAAGATTTACTACCCTGCAGTTGTCATCCACATTTGGAAGTTGGCATTGAGGGGAAACCATTATAATGGGAGTGGCGACACATGCTATCCAGACGTGTCTGCTGATTTACCTACCTGAATGTTTACGTTTTCCATCACGTCTGTTTTTAAGTCGTGAGAAGTCATTTTTTGCTGTGACCGCCACATAAAAATTGTCTGTTTTACCATATTAGTCATTATACAGTCATTATTTTTAACCTTTTGCCTCGAGCCTGATAACGACGCTGGCGGATGGAACGCCAGTTACACCATTGCCTATTCAAATCGGACATTCACTCCGAATTAGGTTTTTATGTTTTATTTTAATCGTAATACAGATCACGATTACCTTACTTACGTGAACGTGCAGCAGAAGTTGGGAAGAAGGTGAAAGTCGAACAAAATGTGATTTGAACAGTTACTTGGGTTCATAAACCGTCACATTAATCTGCAATTGAACAAAAACTTAAAGTTAGCAGGAGTCAAACCGTGGCTATTGTTCTTGAAACATTAACGTATGTAAGTAGGTTTATTTGAGATTAATCTATCCCATTATTTCTTGCTGATTCTATTGCAACTTCGGGGCACTTATAAAATCTAAGTATTTTTATTCTTAATCACTTCGTTGTTTATCTCTCATTTGAGAAATGTCCCGGATGCATCCCTCTTGAGAGCCTAGAACCCAAATAACTTTGAGGCACTGTCGGTAAGTCATCATTGACCACGCGTACTCCAATTAGATTTGGCGATATTTTTACAACCCTCCTTAGGAGCGCTTGCTCCCAAGGAGGGTTGTAAAAATATCGCCCAGGTAACTGTTTAGTTACCTGGGCAGGTCCGTGTTTGCTAGATCCCTTAGTCGCCTTTTAGAACACCCACGGGAAGAGATAGTGCAACTCTAATCTATTTATATTAAAGGGCTAATGATAACAAAATAATATGCAACAAAAGGTCATACCGTTTTTTTTTTCTAAGAAAGTCGTTTCGAATGGTAATGGATGCACCACAGAATGTCAATAAGGAAGTGAAATGATGATGATTAGGGATTAATGCTGAGAATTATGTGCTGTTCATTCCCACTCCACTCCTCGATGCAGTTCCGCATAACTTCTTGGAGATTTAACGGGATAACATGGAATTAAATTATGTGTTGGTTTCTATGTAGTTTGTTTAGTATAGAGATGTTCAGATATTTGATGATTAAAAACATTCTATTGGTTCTCTTTCGATGAGTTTGTTTTTCTTGAGTCCTGCTGGCTCGACTCTCAAATTTAAGTAGGTAGTTTAAATAATTATACTATTGACACTGCTCAAATTTCGATCCACGAATTCAAACGCCGCCGATTATATGACTTCAATAATCAAGTGGGTTGTCTAGGGAAACTTAACTTAATCATGCAAAACTATTCGCAATATTACAACTCTTTATTGCTGTCTGACATTCTGTGACACAATGACATAGCACGAACATTTTGCACTTTCTGATTTTTACGATTGACCAATAACACTAATTAGACATTGTTAGTTTGTTTGTTGGACAACGAATCGAAAGCCTTCCTCAAATCATAAAATAATTGTCAAACGACGCGCTGCAATGTGAATATCCGGAACGGAAGTTTAACTCGGCAAATATTAGTATAACCACAGCTTAAAGTAGGTTAGTAAACAATTTTTATCGTAAGTATCTTGGTAGGTAGGTAGGTAGGTATAATTCCCGGTAAAATTCTAGAAAAAAAAGGCGAATGCGCAAAGTCGATTTTTCATAGAAGTCGCATGTAAATTGTAGGTAGATACTGCTCGAAATTTCCCCTTCCACGTCAAAATCCTTCAACTTATTTGCTGGCTACTATACTCATTTTAGTTAAAAGAAAGATTAAAACAACTTACTAATAATAAAACAAAGAGAAATTACTTGATATTAGATATGGTTAACGTTCGACGGATTTCTCTACTATTTATTTTATAAATAATAGATGAGCTTTTGACTATATTGTACCTATACTATCTCCCCTGATCGTAAGAGATAATAATGGTATTATTTCGTACCTTTAGACATGCCATAGACCCACAATATTAAGGTAGTACATAATATATTACGTTACGTATCGTGGGAACAATGAATTAACGACACACATTTTTATTTTAATGCTCACCTTAACGTTAGTGCACCTCGGCGCTCTTATCTAAACGAAGAACTTACCATGCAAAAAAACTTTGCAAAATGTCATGATTTTAGTCTAGACTCTAGATTAGTTGAAGTTGCGCATGAAGTCTCTAGATAAACGACGAAACCACACAAAACCGTTAGAATCATGAATGGCGCAATCACGACAATCAAAACCAACAACTATAAGAAACTTCACGTAAAAGTTAATGATAAAATAATAGAACTAGAAGAGGTTGCGTGTCTAACTTTACAGCTATGAACGGCATTTAGATCGCGCTTCAAACTTTGACCTTTGTGTGAAAATAAAAGTCTTATTGTTTTTATTACACATGAAATTACGAAACAAAGAAATGGAATTTTTTTACGGAGATTACGTTACGTGGTTAAAACTTATGCTAGATGTGTGTTGTGATTAATAGGTAACATTGTGGTTATATCATTTAGCAGGCCATTGCAGAGGTCTTTGGGAGTTTTTGGTGGGAACTAATATGAATGTAGGCACTATGGGAGGTTGAGTTTCTTATCATGATCAAACATTACATATGAGTTTTATATTCAGTCAGTTCATGTAATCACGATAATTTGGGCCATAATAATTACATTATGTAGTAAAAATTGGACTACAGATTTGTTGTAAGTACCTACTGATGCTTAGGTACCTATATCAAATGATTTAGAATGAGATTTAAATAAAAACAATAATACAGATTGAATTAACGAAAACTATGCGAAGCTAAACTCACTTAGCTTAGTCGGTGGTGAACGTTCGGCTTAAAACAAAATGGCAATTTGTTGGAAGTCAGTCATAATAATAAACATTTAAGAAGTGGCTGTCCATCCACTTAGGTCTAGCACTTATAAAACATAGATACTTAAACTAAAGTTCATTGCAAACAATATCACTTGTAGGCATTGGAATTTTACGGTTCGGAACAAATAGAGATTAGCATTTCTCAACTGTGAATGATGTATAGATGTGATGCGAAACGCTTTCGCGATTCCATGACGCGGTAATCACTTAAACGACTACATTGCGTAGGTAAACACATCTGGAAAAAGTGTAGAGAATTACTCGATTTTGTTTGATCAAATGATCACACACGTGTTTATCGTCAAAAAACTGCGTGACAGACATCTTGTGTTCCGAAAAATTACCTAAATTTAGTAGATTTGAAATGCGATCTCTTTCCATTATAAATTACTAGCTGCGTCCCGCGGTTTCACCTGTATAAGTCCCGATCCCGTGGGAATATCGGGATCAAAAGTAACTTGTGTTACTCAGGGCGAATGTAGCTTTTTAATGGTGAAAGAATTTTTGAAATCGGTCTAGTAGTTTTTGAGTTTATTCATTACCGACATACAGACACACATACACACAAAAATACAAATTTTTCCTCTTTATAATATTAGTGTAGAGAAGTGTAGATATGTAATTAACAATGTTCTTTTAATAATAAACGTCAAGTTAAATTGCGTTGTATGAGTTATTGAAATTATCCCACGCTTGCTCGCTAATCTCGGTACCAACGTGCACTAGTATATTATTTATGGCTCTAAGCCAAAACAGTGGTTATTTCTAATATTTTAAGCATTTACGCTCTACCTGCTAAAATCAAGGTGAAAACGGAAACAGGGCAAAAATTATTATTATTTCTACTAAAATTTTGCAAAGGAAATTCAAAGCAATCTATATCAATAAAACACTTTGTCCTGAGAGATTGACTGATCTATCAACGCATAGCCTAAACCAGTGCGCTGATAGTAGAGAGCTGACATTTGGATTTATATGATGGAGGCATTCGCGTGTCGCCCGCTAACGCACAAGCGAGGTATCAATACGAGGAGTTTCAGCTACCTACCTAACCTCACAATTAAATACATAATACAAATTTATAACAACTTTTAAAGAAAAGTAAAACCGCAAAAAATTCACCGCTATAAGAAAGGAGCTCACGGCTAATAAAATAAAAATTACTCTTGAAATATGTAATTTATATTTCAAAGTATTGTACAGAGCCATAGGTACAGGCCGGCAAATAAGTCGGAAAATTTTGACGCGGAAGTGGAAAGTTCGCGCAGTACATTTTACATGCGACTTCTATTCTAGATGTTTGCCGGGAATTATAAGTGTAAATGGACTTAAGTCTTTTATGAGTAAATAAATTCTATGCATACCAACTATGAGTTTACAATAGGTTCTTTAATCAAAGCGTTCTTTTGTATTGAATACAGCTGTTCACTGAGTGTACAAGGCAACAAGTGGAAAATCAACGGAAACACATAAATATTGAACATTACCTCGGTATTGAACTCTCGTTAAACTAAAACAACATAAAATCAGCGTATTGCAACTCGGAAACGATTTGGAAATGTTACAAAACAATTTGGTTTTCCCACGTTACTAACTAATGCAGAATTTTATTGAACTACTAGCTGCGCCCCGCAGTTTCACCCGCGTAAGGCCCGATCCCGCGGGAATACCGGGATAAAAAGTAGCGTATCTGTTATTCCAAGTCTCCAGCTATCTACATACCGAGTTTCATGGTAATCGGTTCAGCGGTTTGTACGTGATTGAGTAACAAACACACACACTTACATACTCACAAACTTTGAGCTTTATAATATTAGTAGGATAACTATAAAATAAGTGTTTGGCTTTGAGCCAGTCGAACAAAATAAGCATTGTTAGGTTTTATAGGTCCATGATACCAAATAACTATTTCCTCGGCTCCTACCTAATAGTTTGATTATACTTAATCTATTGATCGATTGACAATGGTCCTCGATTTCATCCCTTATTAGCATAGATCGGATTTTGGGTGCTGTTTTAGACGTTGTCATTAACATGGATATGACTTTTCGGAATTCTAAATTCCGTAATTCCGATATTTCTTTTTAAACTTTACAAAAATATTAAATGTATTGTATGTATGTATGTAATGTAATGTATTGTAAATGTATCGTAGAAATTGTACTATTAATTAAAAAAAAACAGGATTTTTTTAATTGAATGCATAAAACTTACTGAGTCATTTTCGTACAGCAATTTCGCAATTTTAAGTTAACAATATCCATAAGTAGAGACCCAAAATTGAACAAAAAAATCTTTTGAAGACAGCGGCCATAAACATTGTTTATCTTTTGCAATACCTATTGTCGCTATTGTCGGCAATATTACAAAGGCGGCGCCAAGGTATGTTTGTTTATTTTTCTTCGAACAATTATTGGAAGTTGTTTATACTAAATACCTATTTTTATATATTTATTTATACCTATTTATTATTCCGTTATTCCTATGGGAAAAGTAAAACTGCAAGTTAAGCTCATTCGCTTACTTCGGTTTGTTGAGTGCAGTCTATCCGTGTGTTTTATGCTATTGTTTATTGACCCCTGCACGTTACTTGGATTTTGGATTTCACTGCAAAACTTGACATTTTGGCTACTAAACGGACTACGATTATTGCAACTGGATTGGATATCTTTGACATTTGTCGAACTTTGGGTGAGTAGATTTTTTATATATTGTAATAGAATAAATAACATAGCCTATAATCAAGAAACTTACACGAATAACTGTAAGTTTCTTGCCTTTAATTTGTTGTTAAAAAGAGTGTAGAATTTTTTTTCTTCATTCCTACAAATTTACAACTTATAGATATTATGGATTAGGCTGATTCCGTTCCGAAATATCGAGATAATTTAAATCTAAAAGTAGCTTCACTATCTAGACCCGGAATGAAAAAAAAAATGATCATCAGATTTCTATTTTCAACTTGGTAATTCTTAAGTAAAACTGGATATTGGGTGTTACCATGATCTTTTCTCGTTGTTTAATTTGTTGGTTTGTTGCGCAAAAAAATAGAGTATTTTTTTCTTAGACTATTAAGAAAAAACACAGAAAACAAAAAAAACTTTTTCTGTGATTTTTTTATTATTTGTTTTTTTTTTATTTTATTTATTTATTTTTGATTAGCTGACGAATTAAATCCTGCAATAAGTAGATCATGGTAAGGGTCAAATTTCAAAATTAGCTTCCAAGTAATTACATAGTTGTTAAATTCCGCAATGTCAACTATTCAGCTCGCACACCGAGGTAGATGGTGCGTAGTGCACTTAGCAAAGCTTGAAATAGAACAATTTAAATGTACAGAGGTACAAAAATCTACTTCCCATTTTAACCAACTCGGTCAATTTGTAAGGAAAGTTGTATTTTTGTAATATTTTCTCAACAATAATTCCATGTCGAGGGAACATTTTTGGTTTTAGTAATACATAAATTGTTATATTTTAAGCTTTGCTGGATTGTCTCTACCCTGCCGTTGTAAGGAAATACTGGCTGAAAAATAAATGTTTTTAAACAAGTATTTGAAAATGTTTGTTCCACAAACATGCTTTGGGTGTGTTTTCTCTTAATTGTGATAATTATTTATACTTAGAACAGATTTTATCGATTGTTTGTATATTAAATAAAGAAATATAAACATTAAACCCTTTTAATTTATATGTGTGATTTATTTATTTCTGACGGATAACTCTAACCTGTAAACAGAATCTCATTTTAAATTTTGAAGATAATTTTTTCTTTAAAATATTTCTAGTAAATATGCCTTCAGCAATAAAAACAAATGATGATGATGATGATGATACTTTAGATAGTGATAGTACTCGTGATTTCGACACCTATCCTTATTCGAAATTCCAAGACGCGGAATTTTTCTCGGAATTTTTTTTGGTCGTATCCATACTTTTGATGTCGCATTTTTGAAACGGCACCCAAAAATCCGATCTATGCTTATTAGCCATGCATTGTAACACAATTGTAACTTTCTTCTTTTTCGTATAGTGGTTTGGCTCACCTAGTGTTAGAGTTTTCAGGTCGCCCTAAGGCCTGTAACCGTGACCTGACGACTGCTATCAGAGACAACAACCGGGACCAACTGCTTAACGTGCCTTCCGAAATAACTTTTTTAAGTCAAAAACCGCAAAGATTTGCTAAGACCACAACTAATAGAAAATAAATATATTATTTTTAACACTGTGTTTACCTCGTACCTCACTCACGGTTTTATTCTGTGGGTAAGAAACCCTGTGTACGAAATTTACATTGGAGGAAAAAACTTGCACTACACAGGTCGCACCTGTTTGAAAAGGGGAGTTAGGTACTGCGGAAGCCCCCCCCACGCCTCTCCAGTCCATATTGGGGGCAAGAAGCCGGTTAAGAAGGTAAAATCTCTGAATCGTTCACTTCCTTCAAACCAGAAGGAGGTCCATAAATCCTCACTGTCCTCCGGTGTGATGATGGCAGATTTAGTTAGAAAATATACTGCGATAGATAGGTAGACTATTAGTATAAACAAATCATTGTACCGCCGCGCGCCGCCGAGTCTTTATTTTATGGCTTCCGGAAAACATGCACCTGCACGCTAAACGTAATTACTTAGGGCATTATTGTAGAAAACAATTTCATTTTTTATGTCGCAATAAATAATGCCTATATACACACACACTTATTGTGCCTACCTACCTGCTTACTTATAACGAAAACAATACACTATTATAAAGCGCAATATGCATTTCTCTTGTAATACAAGAGTAGGTACTGGCTACTTTGTTCATTAATCATTTTAATCATATAGTTCAGAAGGCAAGCGATAGCGCCTTTTTCTTTGGCAATCCGGAAATCCGGTTACTCCAGATCCCGACCCGATGCTTCCGAGATAAGATAACACATTGCAACTAACCTAAACAATTTTGTTACATAGCCCAGTAATCAATCTCAAAGACTTGTCTACCACTAACTTTTAAGGCAGAGGTAACTGTCTGTGTATTTGTCTTGAAAGTAAACCATTCGGCTGTCGCTTTGTCGCGATCTTTCGCGAACAAATCGTAGCTTCGTTGGTCACACTTGGATCCATTTCCAAACCTTGATTTCTATATGAATTGAGAATAAAACTGTTAACACCTAATAAGGGTTATCTTCATATCTTTCAAGTGGATTCATTTACTTATATAAATAAGCACGTAGATAGGTACTTATAACTTAAGTACAAATCTCATTGACAGAATTGGTTCACAAAGCGACAAGTGAATTATGATATCGCATCAATGCAATAAGTAGCACAACTTATCTTGTTTTGGTAAAGAAAAAAACATGGTTCTTTGTTATCATTTGCTTGACAGTTTAATCAGTCGATGATAAAAATCGATTTGGTAACAAATGTGATGATGAAAATGATTGATATTTATTTGCGTCACGGATGAGTAAGCTATGTACATAGTACCACAGTATAAAGAATTATACTATGCAAACATACATACATGTTTTCTGAAAACAGGCTTTGACAAGGTGTTGTGCCAAAATTCCATTCATTTATCCTACAACTTATGTGAGCTTTACTACAAATTAGAGACCAACGAAAAGGAGCTCATTGGCCTCTTAACCTGCCGGTTTTGAATGGTCGGCTAAGCAACGCCAGGCGCGGTCATAGGTACTTGAATGGGAGACCGATAATTTGTGTGCCAAAAAAAACTCTTACTTGAGCTCCTCCATGCTTCGGAAGGCATGTTAAGCAGTTGGTCCTGGTTGTTATCTCAGATAGCAGTCGTTAGGCAACTTAGAGGCCATAGGACGACCTCAAAACTCTAACACTAGGTGAGCCACACCACTACAAGAAAAGAAGAAGAAGAAACCGACCCCGGGAATAAAGAATTGAATGAAAGTTAGGTAACTGTCCGAGAGACGCCAACTACTAGGAAAACTGTGCTAGTAAATATTTATGATGCGAGAACATCATAGTACCTAAATAAAAAGTCTAAAACGTCGATCCATCGATAGAAGGAACCCCAGATGACAATAAATTATTTTACCAGGCAAGCCAATTAATTGTAAGTGTTAGACACAACTTTGCTTTCTTCAAGTCTAGAAACGTTCATCTCTATCTGCTTAGTTACATTTTCCCAGGTCTTAATCGCGTATTATTATTTATTTTCTTACCTCGACGTTTCAACCATGTTACAATGGTCTTAGTCGTGAGGGAAAATGTAACTATTTTAATAGATCGTGTGAATTTAAAAATTCTGTCTGCTTAGTCCGGAGGAGACCGGTCTAGATTCTTAAAATCTGGTTACATTGTTTGTCACCTAGTAAGTAGTATTGAATGCTTAGTACTATTGCCTAATACATTATTAGAACATTTGGTGTTTCCATTTGCAAGATTCTATCTCACCTTATCAAGATTATGAGGTAAGTAGGCAAGTATTTGAGTCAGCTGCATTGTTTCCATCGTTATCTTCGACAGCTGTCACGATAACTTGCAATTTGAAAGGGATTTTCTGGTTATTTATTTTTATGGCACGTCCTTTCTCTCTTGACTATTGGTAAAAGTTGGGATTAGGTGATCGCAATGTTGATAGTTGGAGTAGAAAGCGTCGCTGAGATGTTTAATAGTAGAAATGATCTGGGACCGTTTTTAACAATTAAAAAGTCTTAATGTTTTAAGTCTGTTTTTTTTCGGTCGAAAACGGTTCTAAAATCGTTCGGTAAAGCTTTGAAAGTTGTCTTTCTCTTTTTCATAGTTATCAATAAATTGTAAGTAAGTTTTTGAATAAAATCGAATAAAGTTAAGCCATTTTAACTGTAGAATACGGACCCTTCAGATTTTAGTTATTTTCGAAGTGCTTTTTTACTTTAATTTAAGAGTTCACAAGATGCTCTTTCAATTTTGGTGGTGCTACAATGCAACTGAGCCAAGAAAAAACAGTTTTTAAACAACAAAAACCAAAGTAAGTAGGTACCTACTCAATTTCGCTTATATCGATATATCCGTTTGGGAGTTACGATGCCACTGTCAGATAGATACACAGAACACACACCCAGACACCTCAAACTTACTCGTATTACACTTCTCATTTTTCGTCGGGGGTTTAATAAATATAAAATCTAACATGCTTAAAATTAAGGTTGGTTCAACTTGGTTCTATGGTCCCTGTGGCGCATTTATCGTAAGAGCGCACAACCTTAATGAGTTTACTAGAATTCAGCATCTTATGTAATTACTTAATTAGATTTGTAGGTCCAACAGATAACAGACAAAAACGCATTATGTGTTTTGAATGACAATCACTTGCTTAAGGAGTGATTCATTAATGAACTAGCAGCTAGGATCTGTCTGACTAATAACTATCACATTAATAGATATGATTTAAAAACAAAATTATAATATTTGTTAACGTAGGGCTATCTACTCATTGTTAAATAAGTACTTTTAGCTCGGTCGTGTGGGATCACGAGATATGTTTTAATTTAGCTACAAATAAAAAATCACGGAAATCTATAAAATAATATAGGTATACCTATCCCCTAGTCGTGCCCCGCGGTTTCATCTGCATAAGTCCCGATCCCGTGAGAATTTCCAAAAATATTTTCTTATCGGATGCCAACGTTAAAGAATATGTAAAATTCTGGTCTCTACTGCCATCGGTTTAGGTTAAGCGTTGACCCATCGGTCAGTCAGTCAGGACAACGCATTTTATAAATTTATAAGATAGAAGATTACAGTACCTAGGAGATACACTATTTGCAATACTATCCATACCCAAAACCAAGAGGAATAATACGATAAAGTGCAAGTAAAAATATTTCTCCGATAAGAGAAAAATTCACGACCATGACGATCTCGATTATAATACCTAGGTATTTCATATTAAATATAAAATACCGTATTTTGACCGGGTCACACTCTGAATTCAGTAAATGATCACGCAACACGTCTCAAGCGCACGGTTATTAACTGCTCTTTTACACGAATGTGTTGCGCTAGAATAGAAATTAGATAAAGTTTGGATTGTTGGTGTGATTTCTAGATTCGATGAAGCATTAAAAGGCTCCTTCGGGCTGTCCAGAGTTAGCTATATTTTATAATCTCACGATTTTGATGATATTTGACAAATAGGTATGGTTATGGTGTATGTAAGTAAGTACCATAAGCCTATTTGGCAAATATTGACAAGCTGTTGCTTGTAATGTAAGTAAATCGTGGCTTAGGTACTGTGCCTATCGGTATTGATTGAGGTCGTCTTTTACATTTTTCATAGAAGTCGCATGTAAAATGTCACTATACCTACCTCCCTATGAATTCAATGCGGACTACAGGGTTCAATGTGTGATCCCCTAATTCAAAACCTACAATAAAAAAATCTTTTCATTGCCGAATTCATTTATTATGTAGGTTAGTGAATACAATTGCATCTAAAATTTGCCGTATACCTCCCGTACGTAATGGTTTTTCAAAATAAATTAAATGTAGGTGTACATTGTCTAGGAAAAGTTTTCAACAAGACAAGCTCGCCTTTATTAAGGTCTCTGCAAACATAACGTTTCCCGGACGGGACGTGTAAATTTCTACATAGAAAAATCCCGTGCCATCCCTTCCATCGTCGCCCCGACGGGATTTTTGTATGTAGAAATTGACACGTCCCGTCCAGGAAACGTTACGCATGCAGAGACTCTTATATTCTTCATCTTTAAAGATTCATCGTTAGAGTTATAGAGTTCTAATAATTTTCCTAACATCTTAACCAACATCCATACCCCACTGTCCCATTGTCCACAGCAGCTGTCTAATTGCGCCACACCACTACGGGAGGTGAGGCGAAGTCGGTCAATCGATCGCCAATCGTTCACGGGTCACTAGTCAGTCACAATCGCCGG
This sequence comes from Idaea biselata, assembly GCA_958496205.1. Classification (NCBI taxonomy): domain Eukaryota; kingdom Metazoa; phylum Arthropoda; class Insecta; order Lepidoptera; family Geometridae; genus Idaea; species Idaea biselata. The sequence goes on along the minus strand of OY292394.1, from coordinate 46,918,497 downwards.
GACTGAAGTCTACTAACACGAAGACAGACGTCCCATTGCGGAATACTCCACGCCGGTATATGTACGTACAGTCATTGTATTGAATACAACTTCCTGGGTTATGTATGTAGTAAAACGTAGTACGGGTGTTCGAGCAAGGTAATTTTCCGCTTTGGGAATTTGGGTGCGTCTCGCGGTAGCATCCGCGTAAGTCCCAATCCTTTGGAACTACTATGTTTCATCGTATGGAAGTTTCGCGTTTATGTAGCTAGGTTATAATATTAGTAGAATTAAAATAATCTTGAGTTGGGTGATGGTTCATGGTCAAAGATTTTGGATTGTAGGTTTATCTACAATCCTATTTATCATAATAACAATAAATAAGGTTTTGTCATTTTTCTTAAGTGAATGTTTGCTATTTTACCACATGGTGGTAAGGTAAGGGGGGAACGATGCAGATTGATAGATTTCTGAATAAAAAGTAGGTATAGTCGTGTCTAATTTGAAGTCTGAAAGGTAACAAAGGTAACCTAAACTCATTTTCGGTTAGTATTTTTTCAATGCCCTGTCTACCTAGGTCCTAGAGGATAAGATCTTATGTTACGAAACGTCGAGCATCGAAAAAATATCCCGACGAATTGAGAACCTCCTCCTTTTTTGAAAGTCGGTTAAAACGCTAAAAATAACAAACTCAAATTGCCTTATTAATAAATGTAGAGTAAGGTCGGAGTAGTGAAAACATGCTATGTCTTTTTCCGTGACAAGAACTTTCAAAGTTGACAGAAGAAAACAAAAAGTGGTAAAATTATTCCGACCTTACCCTACGTTTATTAATAAGGCTAAAAGCGATTAAAACCGAAAAATGAGTTTAATTCCAACCCAACTTCGCGAAAACAGCAAAAATCTACAGGTAACCTATAAGTATCTACAATTGTACAAATATAATTGTTTATCCCGAAATACAGCCTCCTAGCTAAACACTTAACCCAACAAGCCCGCTTTCCTCCCCGCTAATTGCTGAACAAATCGGAACACCATTTCGCTTTTACAACAAAGCCCTCATGCTAAACCAGTGCAAAGCATCTCACATACGTCTCCACACGTAATTAGTGGTGAAATGGTGGCACAATGGGCATTGTTGTTCGTTCCCAACATATAGGAAACCTCTACCTATTGTCTGTAGGCGCTCTGTGGGCCTGTGTGCTTGGTAACACCGCGTAGGTATGTCTGCTGAAGGGGGTTTTGTTCGACCTTGTTTGGATGGTAAGGATTTCTCGATTTAATTTATTTAAAGCTCAGAAGATATATAGCGGTAATCGGTATCATACTTATTACAATGATATTTTAATGTTCATTTTGGATTAGAAGCCTTACCTATCCGATCCAATTAAGAGGGTGGGTATTGTTACCATTTCCATGCAAACATAATCCAAAATAGAATTAGGAAAAATTTAGTTTTTACCCTAATATCGGTATTATTCGGATTAAGATTTTATTTTTACAGGCAAAATATTTTGGAAAACCCCACCACAAGGTTTTTCAAAATATTCATTTGAAATGAAATAAAACGGAAATACATTTCGTTCATTTTTCCAGCGTAAAAATAAAATCTTTATCCGAATAATACCGATATTAGGGTAAAAACTAAATTTTTCATAATTCTATTTTGGAATTATGTTTGTATGGAAATGGTAACAGTACCCACCCTCTTAAGTATGTGCTATATCTGAAACCAAAATTGCATACAATTGGCAAAAGTCTAACTTTTTTTTAATTTATTTATTTATTTTTAGGAGAACCAACACCTGCTTAACAATATAACTTAAAAAACTAAAAACCGGAGAGCCAATTAGAGGTTCCCACGAATAGAAATAACATACAAATAAAAGTGTTTCTAACTTGTTTCTAATTTTATCGTTAAAAATAACTTTCTGTAACTAGCGCATGTGGGGCTGAGGTAAAAATCTTATATTTATGTAAGTATATCCTACTAATTTAAAACAAACGGGAAATTTTACGTATATGTACGTTTGTAGCTTGTAGCTCCTTCACGCAAAAACTACTGAACAAAAATGAGCGGTGTTGGTCTAGTGGTAGATACCCCGGCTTTCATTCCGAGAGTCGTGGGTTCGAATCCAGACCGACCGCGCACCAATGTCTTTTTCTATAGGAAAAAGTTATGTGCGCTAATAACATCGCTCTTACGGTGAAGGAAAACATCGTGAGGAAACCAACATGTCCTAGGACTCACCACAGTCCGAAGACATGGGATATTCAGTGTTTTCTATGTATCATATGTATGTATTTACAAAAAAAAAAAAAAAAGTATAATATGTAGTATATCCGTTGTCTAGTACCCATATTACAAGCCTAGTGCTTAGTTTGGGGCTAGATTGCGCTGTGTGGAACGTCGTGCAATATTTATTTATTTATAATTGCGATGAAATATGGCACGCAGATAGCTAGAGACCTACTTTTTATCCCGATATTCCTGCAGGATCGGGACTAACGCAGGTAAAACCTTGAGGCATAGCTAGTAATCTTATAAAAGTGATGCAATGACCCGCCTCTCAGAGATTCTCCATTTTAGGTAGGTGTTAGCGAATCACGTACGTACGAAATAAAAACTAAGCGAGCCGAGTGCATCGATCTATAATCGATTCATTCGGATCGTATTACATTATCGATTCTCGGTAGAGCGATAATTAAGCAGTAGTGAAGTGACCGCCACAACTTTCTTAGAATTCTACGTAATCTTTACCGTATCGATTTTTTATTTATAATTTAAAAGATTGTATCGATTTGTCTTTTGATAATCGGATTAGAGGCTTTGTTTAATTAATTGATAATTATTTTTACATATTTCTTTTTCCTAGTGAGAAGACCGGTTGTGGGCAAGGGCCTTCGACTAATTGACCGTAAAAATAACGGTCCAACGAACATTGTTACGACGACGAGCTATTTTTATATTTAGATGACTTTTTTTTTAAATTACAACCACGTACCTACAGTTACGCAACAAAAGTGGGTATCCACCGAAGAGTTTTAAAGTTAACTATTAGATTATTTTATAGAAGTTTTGACCGCGACTTGTCACTACCAACTGACATGTCCGTGTTCCGAAACGTAGGCCGGTGTATGAAGCTACTAAGGAATTTTGTCTATCTTCACGGGGACATTTACGTTGGGTGTAGCCGTTTTGATACTTGACGTACCTACTCTTTCCATACAAACGTATTCGACTGTTTCCACCCTGGAAAAAGACATTAGAGCAAATATGTTTATGCCATAAAACCTATATCTACCATGCATGACCATGCCCCTACGTTTTGTTTCTTTTTTTAATTTTCTACTTAAAATAGAAATAAAATAAAAATAGAATAAAAAAAATCAAAACGTAGGGGCATGGTCATGGGTGTTATAGGACTTATGGCATAAACGTATTTTTTCTAATATCTTTATCCAAGGAGGAAGCAGTCGACTACGTTTTTAAAGTTTGTAAGTATGGAGAAAAGAGTAGGTAGACTGTCCCCTTAAGGGAGTTATTATTTAAAAAAGGGAGGAGGTTCTCAATTCGTAGGGGTTTTTTTTAGTCAGGTAAAATCGTGCGACGCAGTTAGTTCGAGTATTAAGTAGGTTAAGTGAGGTTATTCAGAAGAGAACGGGCTAATTTCTAACAAAAGTTCATAATAAATTACATAACTCCAATGAATAATGGATAATGTTCAAGTGTTACATTTATTTTGGATCAGACGTACAATTTGATAGAAAGTATTGGCTCTATTACAAAGACTTTCAAATATTTCTGTAAAATAGACTAGACAAAAGATAACAGACCAAGGGAAGGTGGCAAATCCCGAAAGAGCTTCCTAAGTGATATGGTAACCTAACCCTTAAGCACAACCCTGGGGAATTTCTCGTGGTTTTTTTAACGTTTTTTTTTTACAGATTAACTGAATTTTATTATGTACGTCGGACCACTTACTTTGAATCTAAAGACTTCAAACAATTTCTATGACTAAAATAGACTAATTATTATAGAAATAAGGGTTTAAATCGCGTTGTAGGCACAACAACAAAGTTTTTCCTTGAAATAAATTAGGTTCCCAGAAGTCATGTTAGTTGTTTTAGGTAAATCACTCCCAAAAGATCCCAAGAAATATTTGTTGTATACACGACAGATGAATGTTTGACCACTCTCTCACCGGATAGTAAGTGAGAGAAGAAGAAGAAGTGACACATACAAAAATACAAAATCATTCCTCTTTATAATACTTATTAGTGTAGAAAGAACGAACTTTTTCTTACTAACCTTTCTAGAGTTAGAAGTTTCATCTTTATGCGGTATCACGATTGTCTCGAGATCTTATTTAACTTAATTATTAGATTATTGTTTTGATTGAGTGTTATTTTAATAAATTGCGTTTTGTTTCGTAATCCAATAAATATAGGCAGTTGTGTAACTCAATGGACACTTAGATAATTATTAAATTACCAGTGTTATCTTAATCCTAAAAATTGAAGTGGAAACAAATGGAGTTTGAAATTGTTAAAGTATTACACTTTGTGATGTATTGTGTTGAAATAAATAATAAAAAATATGATGTGTTAAAATAAATAAATAAATATTGCACGACGTTACACACAGCGCAATCAAGCCGAATCAACGGATATACTACATATTATACTTTTTTTTTGTAAATACATAGTAATTAATACATCTGATACATAGAAAACACTGAATATCCCATGTCTTCGGACCGTGGCGAGTCCTAGGACATGGTGGTTTCCTCACGATGTTTTTCCTTCACCGTAAGAGCGATGTTATTAGCGCACATACCTTTTTCTTAAAGAAAAAGACATTGGTGCGCGGTCAGTGATACTACTTATACTTTGAACTTTTTTTAACACACGATGGACGTGCGTTTGGCTTGATCTCACTTGATGGTAAGTGATGATTGTTCTAAGATGTAGGTAACACGCTCATCTAGAAAAAGCAAGACGGCATCGGCAGACTCTTTCACATGGTCATGGCAGGTCTAAGATAAAACTCTTAACACTAGGTACGCCATGATGATTAGGTTCACGAAAAGCAGAATGTCTAGAATGAAGTCTGAGTTTCCTAGTTCAATTTCCTAAAAATGTCCTAAGAAGGTTGCTAAACCTATATCTGCAGTACCTATAGGTATCGTCAATAAGATTTACCTACTGTGTTAAAGCGGACCCCAGGGTCCCAAGATGGATGAAACTAGGAACATCGCTCGCATGAATAAGCCTTCTGAAAATGGTTTAATTCTGACAATAAACTAAAGTTTACGACTAGACTTCGTTTTGTAATAGTGTATTGATTTAATTAAATTATTAATTAGAATTCCAAGTACATATAACTCAATTTGTTCCAATTACAACATAACAACACTCCGGGTATTACGAAAGGCAACGTGAAGAATTCGCTTTATTATGTGTAAAATCATATTGTACCTCGTATCTTGAAGTATCTGCCGTAATCGTTAATCACAATCGATTTGTTTTGTTCCGTCTCCCACCGAGCGATCGGTAAATTAAAACAGAAAGTTCCTCTACTCTAACTAAAGTAATAGGCAGGTGTATTACTAGTAAAGGTAGGTATTATGGTACATATACCTACTCCTTAGCTTCGTCCGCAGTTTTAATAGCGTAGGTAGTTACCAATATAAGGCAATGCGGGGATAAAAAGTTGCCCGAAGACATACTTATAAGTCAACAAACTAAAAAAGGGCAAGGGATAGGTTATACTGTATACTGAAGCCATAATTTATTTGATCCTGGCTACAGAATCCGAAGATAGCAGAGATGTCGCCTCAGGCAGAGTTCTTTATACTAAGACCTTACTAGTGCGTTGCTCGTCGCAGCGCGAGCGTCGCGTCGTCTGCTTGGTCCTTATGAGGGTTGGTGTCAGGCAGGCGGCCGGACGTAAAAATATTACCAAATTTCTTTGCAAACGGTATGGTCAATTTTGATTAGGGGTCATACATAAAAAAAACTATTTGGGGTTTAGCGGAACCTGGGCTCCCGAGAGTGATGCAACTGGGTCAATCGTTCGGATGAGAAGTACCTACCTTTTGGTAGGTAGATATAATTTCTAACTTATAAAACAGCTGTCATATATCTATCTACCACCTACCACCTGGTATTTACCTACCTACTTTGAGAAAGAACTCGCAGATACCTACGCAATGCGCATTGAAAAAGAAAGTAAAATAACATTATTTGACCATAGATGTTTTACCACCGTGATATGCTAAACATGGTGAAAGTATAATCTACCTCCTGTATAGACTGATAGGCACAATGCTTGCTTCTTGATGAGTTTATGATTGTTACCGATTTTGCGGGCATTCGTTCGGCTACGGTTGCTATTATGCAAAGTGAGTGGAGAAATATAAAAGTTGAATCTCCTTTTAAGTGTGTCGGCTTTATGTTTATAAATTTCACGGGGTTATGTACTCAGTAGATATAATAACTATATTTATCTTTATGAAAAGGACCTGCCTTTTTTAGGGTTTCGTACACAAAAAACGATACTTTTACTAAGACTCTGTGTCTCATTAAAAGGGTCCCGATTTTTACCCTACCTAGATTAAAACAGAAACTTTTATTTTACTGAGAATTTTGTTTGTTTTTTTCTCTTGATAAAACGAATAGGTAAGTACAAATGTAAAGTAAAATGAATAACGCCGTGAGGTGTAACATAGACCTTTACCACCCTCCGTGCGGTGGTAAGAACGGAAGTAAGGGCAGTTTCTTGTAGCTAAGCGCAGGGGGTACTATTGTTGTAAAATGTAATAGCTCTACCTACATAGGGCAAGAGCCCCGGTTTTGGCCACCTTAACGAAAATTTTAGTTTTGAAACATCGTCATTAGTACAAAAATAGATAAAGTTCTGATATTTAAACTTCATGACTTAGGTCATAGATCTTAAAGGTTTTATAAATATATGTGATAAAAAACAAATACTTATTTTATTATATTTATTTTATTAAAATAGGTGCAAATTCACCAGTTTTGGCCACTTCTAACCTAGTTTTGGCCACGTCTGTACTCCAGTTTTGGCCACTAAATAAAAAGTTAAATTACAAATAAAACTATTGGTTTAACTCTAAAAACTACTGCAATTTTATAATTTAGCTAATTGGTGAAGTCCCAATATTGAGCCATTTCAGGTACATAAAAAAATCTCTTTTAGAATTCGTCTTATTCGGTGTTTTAATTTTTTGTTTAATATCAAATGCAGGATATAAATTTAAGTCAGGCTTCTCAGCTCCGAGCAGTCTTTCCGTCCGACTTTCATTCCACCACGTATAGCTTCTAAAGCCAAAGCCACTTTAGATGGCAAAAAGTTTTTTATTTACCCTATCAATATCATCGGATTTTTTTTTGATATGTTTTTTGCCATTTTGTCGAATCTACCTGTAAGCAATATAAAAGCGAACCTGAAGCAAACTATTGGCAGCCAAATTTTATATGGAACTTGCAATAAAACAAGGGGCCAAAACTAGTGTTTCGTGAAAACTAGTTATGGCCATGAACGTGGCCAAAACCCAATTTAATTAAGATTGTTGTACTAGCTGTGACCACCCTAGGTAAAAGCATGCAAAAATTAATCAGTTGCCAAAATAACCTCAAAGCTATGTTCTTCCACATTTATTTATTAGCCTTTAATCAAATCTAAAACAAAATACAATAGGTTAAAGTGGATAATTACCGATGTTTTAAACAAGTCACTTAGAGTTTTCCTTAAGAAATCACCAAATTATTGCACTTCGGACTTCAGAAATTAGAAACATAGTTCACATTTCTTCATAACTGTTGCAACTGTCACTTGTCGAAACACACCATAGACTATGTTTTTTCCCCCAGATAAAAAAATCAGTAATGTTTTCTATTGCTTATTTATTAACTTTCAAATGAGCAAGTGGCCAAAACCGGGGCTCTTGCCCTACATTTATTTACCTGCCCAATAAGTATAGCCGTCCCCTCAATATCACCCCTTCCCCTCCTATACACCTACGCTAAAAACTTGATGTAGGTTTGATATCTAGCAAATAAGCCATTTTAGGTAACCTCCTTTCTCGATGTATTTTGTTGTTATAGGCAACATGAAGACTACCCCGCATTAGGGGTAGTCTTCATGTCCGAGACGTTGCAGATAAATTATTGCAAGAATGGCGCTTACGGTGGTACGGTCACGTTCTACCTCGTTCTACGAAAACCGGCTAGTTACGTGGGGAACAAATGTCTTGCTATGGCGCCTCCGCCCGGCCGCGGCAGACCGGGAAGACCCAAGAAGTGCTGGTTTGTCTTCGTAAGATCGGATAGGTATGCGTGCAAATGGCCTCACTATGCGGGATGCCGAAGATCGTGCGAAGTAAAAACGTAAAAGTAGGAAAGTGGACCCCGGGCTCTCGAGAGGCATGCAACCGGGAACATCGCTCGGATGATGACGATGATGAGGCAACCTATTATGTATAAAAAAAATGAGATCACAGCCAGCCAGCATGTCTAACCACATCAAACTACCGTCAAACGAAGCATTCAGCGCGTTCTAAATATAAAAGCTCTTAATTTTTAAGTGGCTCCGAGAGAGTTTCTATAAATAGGTGGTAAATACACACAAAAAAGTAGGTTCGTATCCACAATTTGATTATTTGTAAGCAAAATTGCGTCATACGACTAGACTCGGTATGCGTAGGACGGTGAGTAAACATTATACAGATTTTAATAAGAGTAGGTAGTAGAATTATTAACACATTCTTTCGATTTTTGAATGTTTTTGTTTGATTATTTTCAGTCTACGAGTTTCTAATTGAATAAAAATACATGCAGCGCCATCTGTTATGGAGTAGAATAATCTTAACGCTGCATATATCTTGTTGTTATTATATGGTTTTAGATGGCAATTTACTTCAAAACAAGTATAACGAAGTTTCTTAAGCTCGTTACGCGGTACAAAACAGAAACCGTATTGCGAGTATGTTCGTATAGCATTAAAGCGTAAACGCGAATATACAATGTGATATCGAAGCTTCGCATTGCGTCCGCCAGGGGTGTTTTTCCTAGATCATTATTATTATCAACTAGCTGCGCCCCGCGGTTTACCCGCGTAAGTCCCGATCTCGCAGGAATACCGGGATAAAAAGTAGCCTATGTGTTATTCGAGGTCTCCAGCTATCTACACACCGCATTTCATGGTAATCTGTTCAGCGGTTTTACTCACAAACTTTCAGCTTTATAATATTAGTACGATTCATCACTCTCCCCCGTTTGTTACACTTTCTTATAATATAGTTTCAGGATTTATTAGTAGATGGCACTGTGAAAATCTATATTTTTTATCGACTATTAACTTTAACTTCATTTTTTTTAACTATTTCAAAGAAAAGTGTAACTGTACCCGTAGTTTGACTACCATTAGGCTAACGGTCTCGAGAAAACGATGCTCTATGATTCTTTCTACAAGGCAAGGAGTAGTAAAACAAACACAATTCTTATTGAAAAATCTTTATTTCAATATTATACGACATACTAAAACAACATCTGCGGTACTCTCTAACATTGCATTTATCTATTTAGCGTTTTTTTATACAGCTTCGATTACAAAGTCATTCATTAGGGCACGTATTCCACAACTACAACGTCTCAACAACGCATCAGCATTGTTAATTTTTCTCGAAAATGGTTCAACAATTTTTCAAAATTTTGCGTGTTTGAAGGGTAGAGTAATTTTGCCGTTTTCGAGAAATAACTAACATTTTAGTTATAGATTAGCCCCCTTACCTATAACGATGACTAAGTTTATGTAACGTTTGTCTCTGTCTGTTAACTTTGAAACTTCATGTCACACTAAAGACAAACGTTACATAAACTTAGTCATCGTTTATAAGTAAGGAGATAGGTGCCTTGCACATTATTTAGGTTTAACTTTTAACTAACAACACGATTGGAACACATAATTACATAGTGATGACTGATGAGTCCTAGGACATGTCGGTTTTCTCACGATGGTTTTCCTTCACCGTAAGAGCGATGTTAATAGATTGATTGTATAATTAATTTAATTCACACCGGTACTTCGTTTTTTAATTGTAGACTATCATTTGACACATCTTTCTGAAGAAAAAATGTCAAATACAAAGAAATTAAACGTCAGATCGTAGTCTGAAATTAAAAAAGGAAGTATAAATAACGCACAAACGCAACCGTGCAAAAGCATACTAATTATGTTACAGTGAAACAAAATGGACAACATCAGCGGCGTAATATACAAATGGCGTAATACATCTCTTATATTATAATATCAACGGGACCATAAAGCACAGCACACACAGAAGTGCGGTATATTGCGGTATTCACTTGTGTGCGATATTCCACATTTATAGGTGCGGTATGGCGGGAATGCATCATCCTATCAATACCGCACTCACAGGTGCATACCGCAGTACCGCACCTCTGTGGAGTGACTTAAGTGACTTGTGTTTCAGAGGCCATCAAAAAAGCCACCCGGTACGGTATTGCGGTATGCACCTGTGTGCGGTATTGCACTTATGTAGGTGCGGTATGGCGGCATTGCGTCTTATCAATACCGCACACATACAGGTCCAATACCATACATAGGTGCATACCGCAATATCGCACCTGTGTGTATGGTGACTTAAGTGACCTGTGTTTCAGAGGCCATAAAATAAAGCCACCTGTACCATATTGCGGTACGCACCTGTGTGGGTGCGGTAATGCGCACACAGGTGCATACCGCAGTACCGCATCTGTGTGGGGGTGGCTTAAGTGGCCTGTGTTTCAGAGGCCATAGAATAAAGAATAATTAACATAGAATAATTAAATTATTTAAAACGATATGTTAATTTAAATAAAGACTAATATCATAAGTGATTTAATAATATCCCATATAAATACTTTGCCATAGAGATCAATTGTAAGTTTTTGATGGCTAATGGATCATTTGCACAAAGGCTTTTTGAAACCCATTGGTTTTAAAAAGCCTTCTTCAATAACTAGAGATGTGTGAGGATGTGTAGATACTGATGTTAGTGAACCAATAGAATTGCTCGTTCGGAAGAGGCTAGATAAATGAAGCTATTCTATTGGTTCTCAGCAAACACATCTGTAGGTACACATCCTTGCACATCTCTAATGGAATCGCAGCCTCAGGATCGTAATAAATAACCAATATATTTTTGAAAAATTAACACAAATAATATAGAATAAATTATTGTCAGAATTATTGATGAGACTAGCTAGCTACGAGAATTAAAATATTTCAAACAATTATGTTTAAAAATCGATAATTTCTTATTTAATGTTTATTGCTCAAATATTTTACAAAAAAAAATAACTAGAAATATTTTACAAGGAGAAATGCATCATCAAAAATCTTTCCGTCACAGGATTTGAACCTGTGTGCCCCTCGCTTGCCGGGCGAGTGTGCCAACCATTGCGCCACACAGAACCCGTGTCAAGGGGGCTTTTTGACGATGCATTTCTGCTTGTAAAATATTTCTAATTTGACATGTTTCAAAAGAAACCTGTTAAATATCGATCTGTAATTTGTATGACTGCACACAGAGTGGTTCTTAATTTTAGGCGATAATGTCGTATTTTGTTAAATTTAAATATATGCATACATTTTTATTTCATTTTAAATATACATTGCTTTTAAATAAGTAAATAGGTAGGTAAGTGATTTGGAGCACTTATTCCATAACTAAAACATTTCAACAAAGCTTCATGATTGTTAGTTTTCAAAGAAAGCTAACAATAGCGGGGCATTGTTGACAAGCTTTAGTTATGGAATTCGTGCCTTGATGGAATTTGATACAAATCTTTTCTCCAATTTTAATATAATTCAGCAAAATAATTAAAACGTCGTGGACCTTGGTCCCCTCATAGTGATTTTGGTCCTTTTTCGTCTCAATGGTAGGATTCTCGCTAGCTATCAAAGAACGATATTCTTAAACAAGATTTTACTTGAAATAAAACTCATTTTTCGGTTTTAATCGCGTGGTGTTTATAAAGGTATCGAAACGTTGATCATTGAAACAATGCTAAAAATAATTAAATTTAGATGTTACTTGTTCTGCGTATGCCAATTGTGTAATTTTATACAACATAATACAAATATTTGCAAAAATGACGTCACGCAAGTCAACCTACTTCCACGCAAGTAGTATGTAAGATTTGCTCAATAGAACCCCAGCCTTACAAGAGATGGAGGTGAGCGAAATAGAAGAGCGAATAGAAAAAGAAGATGTACTGTGCCGACCCTGAATAACCGAGATAAGAGCAGAAATAAGAAACGAAGTAAAGGTGAGTTTATGAGTGGGCTAATTAAGATGCAGAATTGACCAGTTATGGTCTATTGTATTATTGCAGTTTAAGTACTCAAGTAGTATTCCCCTTGAGTCCAAGAACTTCTTTGGGCCTCATTATCATAAAATATAATATCATATAATGTTGTGTACCTCATTAGTTAGGCAGTATGACGCCACAGGAGCCTACTCGGGATTGGCGAATGTCCAATGCCTTAGGACCGTGGTGAGTTCTAGGACATTTTGTTTGATGTTTTTCTTCACCGTAAGTGAGTTTAGTAATACCTTCCATTGATAGCAGATCAAGAATCTCTTGCCTCCCAACAGATTTGCATCAAATTCTTTTTCAAAACTAGTTTTTTAACAGCGTTTCTCGATTATAAGTTCCAAGCTCTCGCGCATACACGTCTAAATCTACCTCATAAGTTACATGTTTTAATTTAAAAATGTACAATTTTGTTGGATTATACTGAATTTCTAACTCGTTACACCTAAATATAATCAATTTATTTTTAATAATTTAAGTTAAAAATAATTTAGCGGCACAAACAATGATTCATATACTTTAATACTAATAAACTATTTTTATCAACACATACGAGGACGAGATGAATTCAGTTTCCCCTATAAAATGGTCGCTTTGGAAGAATAATATACCTTTCTATATTCGTAAATATATTTACGTCACGCTCTTACAAATGAACTGGAAAAGGAGCGACAAGGATACAGATAGAGATAAAAATGTACGAAATTCTTCGTGTAAAACGACCGAAGTTTGATAATAATTATCCAGATTATAACACTGTAAAATCTGGACTATTTTGGGTGGATATTCGCCGTGTGAGTTTAAAAAGTAAGTTATATTACGTCGAAACATAACATACTTTTTAAACTAAAAATCCGGACTAAAAATCGTAAATAAAGGTAATTTATAAATATATATTTGATAGTTCAATTATTAATTAATTACTCCTTCTATAATTATAGTGCGTATAGATATAAATATTATGACTAGTGTAACTGTTATGTGCACTTTACCTAGGGCTTTAAACTTTACTTTCAAAGTTAACACACCCTCAAACTAAGATTACAAATTCTCAACGTAATTTTCGCGCACTATTTTTCATTTCTTTCGAAAATACGCTTACATTCTTACAATCTTACGCGCGAACATACTTCACGTAAATATTTCTCACGTAAAACGAGAATGCATTTTTCACGTATTTTGAAAATCTGCTATATAATTTTACGTTCTCACGAACACAGTACAGTATAGTACATACAGTGAAGACAATAAAAATTATAAACAACTTTTAAAAAAATCAACCCATAGACAAATTCTTAACTATCGTCACATCATGACTCCGCCTGTTGATTTCCTTCGCCTCTTTGCTTAGATTAGATTCGACGAGTAGAGAATGTCTTTTCGTATTGATATCTTTCTTCCTTCGGACGACATCCGGGCTGTAAGGCTCCGAGACTCGCCGGTCGAGGCTGCCGTGTGGCTGTGTGTGTGAGAACTGTCTCTGTGTGGGAGGGTGTGTGTGTGTGAGTGTCGACGGTTCCTGTGTGGGGAGGTAGGTCTGGAAAGACGGTCGGTTCTGTGCTGCCTCCATTATCGAACCTGGAAATTGAAAATTGACTTTATTATGTCAAACTTAATGGTAGATTATGTGTTCAGAAAGAGGACAGTTGAAACAGGCCGCTGAAGTAACGCTACCTCAAATTCAATGACACTTTTGACATATAGTAACATTCAATATGTTTGATACATACGTCAGCTTGAGTACGAGTAAGTACATAATATCTTAACGGCTGGTATATAGTAAGGTTTGGTAGCATAAAAAGAACTAGCAACGGGTTCGCAATGTTACTGAGACATCTCCCGATAACGGGGAAATATCAGGATTAACTGTCGCTTTGTTTTATTCCAGGATTAAAGTTATATTTTCAGTAGTTTTTGCTTGAAAACCACATACATACGCTCTTAAAACATAACCCTCCTTCGGCAGTCGGGTAAATAGTAGAATATCTGTAATGAATATACACCTAACAGTATGTTCACACGGAGCCACGTTTCGCCGTATTCGGATGTCAACTTCAGCAAGATTCGGTTTTTTGCCGTGTCTTGAAACCGGAATGCATGTGTGAACTCATTCATTGAAAACCTATTTGGTTCGAGAAACACTCGACGCCGCCGTGTGAACGTAACTTTAACGTAGCGCTAAGCAGATTGGTCCGAGTTCCGATACGTAGACCGGTGCAGTCACTAAGTAAGTCGGGTGGGACCTTGTTCCAATGCCTTCTTCCTTCTTTTAGATAAGCTTCTTTGACCATATATATTATTACTTACCATCAGGTGAGATAGTGGTCAAAACGGTTATCTATGGTTTATAAAAACTAACTACCTGTTTTCTACTGATTTCTAATATCAAGCTAAGAATTTATATATTTACTTTCTCTACAAAAGCTTTACCTACAATTAAATACATAAATTAATAACTTAATAAACAGATATATACGATACGAGTATAATATGAAAAGCACGACATATTTTACGCACACACATTAATTAGACATATCGTCACCTTCATATTTGTTATTTGTACATCTCGCTAACGACCTAAAATAAAGCAGAAATTATAATTTAATACTATTATGCGTCATAATTATATCGCTAAATATTATCGACTTTACATTATATAGCTATTGTTTAATTTGTCAATTAATCAACTTTCAATCTTTGTCTACACTAATATTATAAAGAGGAAATATTTGTATTTTTGTGTGTAATGTTTGTAATTAATAAACTCAAAAACTACTAGACCGATTTCAAAAATTATTTCGTTTTTAGAAAGCTACATTCACCCTGAGTAACATAGGCTACTTTTGATCCCGATATCCCCACGGGATCGGGACTTACGCGGGCGAAACCGCGGGACGCAGCTCGTGGCTAAATATTATCGACTTTACATTTTATAGCTATTGTTTAATTTGTCAGTTAATCAACTTTCAATCTTTGTAATGAATAAAAAGTTATGCAAGGGTTATAAGTAACTTAGTTATAAAAGCTAGTTGCAATAAAAAACTGTACATGGAAACAAAATCGATAAAACAGTATTTTTAAACTAAGTATTGTATCTCACTTGTATCTCACCTGTAATATTTATTGAAGTTGTAATGTACTTTTGTCAGAAAGTAAAAATCAAAGTTATAATTTCCGATACTATTAGTATTTACATGAAAGCATTTATACACAAAAGTAAGCGATTCAATATAGAAATATAGATAAATATTAAGATAGATATAAGATTGTAGATTAACATTTTGACTGCTGAAAACACATCGTGTGTGTTTTTCGACCATGTTCGCCAGTGCGGTAGGCACACAACAGGTGTGTTTAATTCCCTGGCACGCGTATACCTACCGCAAACAAGGCTATTTATTGTTTCGGGCCCAGCAGCCGCCAAAATGTTAAGTTTTTCTTTGACTAATTTATATTTATATACAATAAAGCATTTATCTATCTATCTATAATCGAGGTATACTCACCGAGTGTACGGACGAGCCACGGCGTGTCCGATTGTTTTTGGTTCATGGCCGTTTGTACTTCGTTGAGGGCAGCGTTCAGTTGATGACTTAATTCCTAAATACCGAACAAAATAATAAGTTTAAAAGGCAGATCAAATTCTTCTAAGAAAAAAATATGTGCACTAATAACAACGCTCTTACGGTGAAGGAAAACATCGTGAGGAAACCGATATGTCCTAGGACTCACTACGGTTCGAAGGCATGGGATATTCGCCAATTCGGAGTAGGATCTCATGGCGTCTTACTGTCCAACGCCTCTAAGAGGACGCCCTTGCCATGCAATGGGACAAATTAACGGGCAAAATAACATGACTGACTGATCAACGTATAGCCTATACCGCTGGAAGTAGAGGGCTGAAATTGGGAGAGTATTTTCTGTATGTTATGTAGGCATCAGAAAACGATAAGGATTGATTTTTGAAGATCCGTGTCGCTCGTCGTCGACCCTTCTTCTATGTCTTCCTCTCTCATCTCTGTCTCTAGTGTAACAGGTATACATAGTAGTGACCTGGTTGCTGCACTGTGCCTGCACGAACGCCAACTTGACTTGCGCCAGCTCGAGCTCCAAGTCCCGCACGCGCTGCCGCAGCCGCGCCTCCGTGTCGCTCGTCGTCGACCCGCGTTCTATGTCTTCCGAGAGAGGCTCTGTCTCTACGGAACAAATTTACAAATTGATGTACTGAGATTTAACATGACTTCTTGAAAATGTCTTATTAGAAATATTTTACAAGGAGAAATACATAATCAAAATTCTCCCATGACAGGACGTCATGAGGACGACGTCTCATGTCGGAAGCGTTAACTGTAAAGTTAACCACCCGAGCCAATAAATAGTTGTAAAACTGTTCTGGTAGATGGCGTTCAAACCGAGCCTTAGTCGGAAAACAAAGCAAGTGAGAGATCATAATCAGCAATTGACCATGACACGTGGATTCCCGTGTGGCGCAGTGGTAGCGCACTCACCCGCCAAGCAAGGGGCACAGGTTCGAAACCTGTCATGGGAGAATTTTTGATGATGTATTTCTCCTTGTAAAATATTTCTAGTAAAAATGCCTTGAGCAATAAGAAATATTAAATGTACAATTGTGGAATATTTCACAATTTTACAAAACGCACGCTCTGGAGACGCTCACTGATGACTTTTATGCCATAGTGAGAAAGCGCACTCGCCCGACTCTGTGCCACCCCCAGCAGTCTCTTGAGTGTATTAAGGGATCGGTGGGTCTTTCCTCTGCTACGGCATTGGGCAGGGCTTCATGACATATTTTTATATGATCTCTAGTTATTAAGCTTACCTACCTATATTACTTTGATTGAGTTTTGAATTTTGAGCAATATAATCCTGAGCGACACGACTAATTCCTGGTCCTCAATGTAAATCCGTACTTTATTCTTAAGTCGCATACTATACTTTATACCATGACTACGAGAAAAAAAACCGACCAAGTGCGAGTCGCTCTCGTGCACGAAGGGATCTGTACTACTATCACAATTGGGTACGGAACCTTGAAATTCACTGTTTTTAGTAAATAAATAAGCTTTTTGGTGTGGGAATGATATAAAGAAAATTGATCCAATCTCTGCCCTCAAACCTGACCCCTCAGCAACACCTCCCAACATTTCCACAGGCCTACTAACCGTGTTTATTGTCTTAAGCGCCAGCTTGAGGCTGCAGGCCACGCAGCCCTTGACGCACTCCTGCAGCGCGTGCAGCTGGCGGTCAGGCGCGCGCAGATCCCGCGGTAGTTACCACATTCCCACAGGCCTACTAACCGTGTTTATTGTCTTTATGCGCCAGCCTGAGGCTGCAGGCCACGCAGCCCTTGACGCACTCCTGCAGCGCGTGCAGCTGGCGGTCAGGCGCGCGCAGATCCCGCGGTAGTTACCACATTCCCACAGGCCTACTAACCGTGTTTATTGTCTTTATGCGCCAGCCTGAGGCTGCAGGCCACGCAGCCCTTGACGCACTCCTGCAGCGCGTGCAGCTGGCGGTCAGGCGCGCGCAGATCCCGCGGTAGTTACCACATTCCCACAGGCCTACTAACCGTGTTTATTGTCTTTATGCGCCAGCTTGAGGCTGCAGGCCACGCAGCCCTTGACGCACTCCTGCAGCGCGTGCAGCTGGCGGTCAGGCGCGCGCAGATCCCGCGGTAGTTACCACATTCCCACAGGCCTACTAACCGTGTTTATTGTCTTTATGCGCCAGCTTGAGGCTGCAGGCCACGCAGCCCTTGACGCACTCCTGCAGCGCGTGCAGCTGGCGGTCAGGCGCGCGCAGATCCCGCGGTAGTTACCACATTCCCACAGGCCTACTAACCGTGTTTATTGTCTTTATGCGCCAGCTTGAGGCTGCAGGCCACGCAGCCCTTGACGCACTCCTGCAGCGCGTGCAGCTGGCGGTCAGGCGCGCGCAGATCCCGCGGTAGTTACCACATTCCCACAGGCCTACTAACCGTGTTTATTGTCTTTATGCGCCAGCCTGAGGCTGCAGGCCACGCAGCCCTTGACGCACTCCTGCAGCGCGTGCAGCTGGCGGTCAGGCGCGCGCAGATCCCGCGGTAGTTACCACATTCCCACAGGCCTACTAACCGTGTTTATTGTCTTTATGCGCCAGCTTGAGGCTGCAGGCCACGCAGCCCTTGACGCACTCCTGCAGCGCGTGCAGCTGGCGGTCAGGCGCGCGCAGATCCCGCGGTAGTTACCACATTCCCACAGGCCTACTAACCGTGTTTATTGTCTTTATGCGCCAGCTTGAGGCTGCAGGCCACGCAGCCCTTGACGCACTCCTGCAGCGCGTGCAGCTGGCGGTCCAGGCGCGCGCAGATCTCGCGGTAATCGCGCGCCACGGCCGCGTGGTGCATCGAGTCTTTCCTAGCCTCTTCTGCTGTTGATCGACTCTGTTGGAGGTAAAGAGTAGTATATAAGCTCGCCGCTCCAGTCTTCTCGGGACCACGGCCGGTGTAACCCGTTTGCCGAAACGTCGAGACAATTAATAACAATAATTATCTCAACCTTAAGCTGAAGAATTGCTAAACTAAAAACTCATAACAGCTCGTTCAACAACTTTTGACTGATGAAAACACAGTCACAACTATTTTTGACTATCTTTTTCAGGTAATACTACTTCAGTGGACATTTTGATATTTTGGACGTTATGATACAGTTCATATTTTGATACTGTGGACGTTATGAGAAATGGACATAATGATACAGTGAACATACGGTGGACATTTTGTTCATCACCTCTAGTACTAGACATACATTTACATTATATTAATGACCAAATCAACATAATTAAGATCAACTTACATCAGCCAGTTGATGTTCGAGTGTTTCTTTGTCCTGTTGCAGTTGTGTGTTTATCACTTTTAACCTCTCTAGTTCGACATTTATCTTTTCTTTTTCAGCTGTTTCTAAAACAAAAAATAACTATTTGTAGTCTGTAATATTTCTTATTTGTATTGTTCAAGGCACTCTCTACTAGAAATGTTATCAAGGAAAAATGTATCATCAAAAATCCTCCCGTGGCGGGGTTGGAACCCGTGCCTTGTGCTTGCCGTGTGAGGGGCACAGGATACAACATGGGACATGTTTCCTTGATAATATATTAAGTTTGTTATATTATTAATTTTTTTTTAAATAAAGTGCAATAAAGCGTTTCTTTTTAAAACTAATAGCTAATTAAATATGTATAAGTAGTTGCGCTCCGCGGTTTCGCATATGGGGATAAAAATAGCCTTTGTATCCAGATCTCCAGCTATCTGCATACCAAGTTTCATCGCGGTTCAGCAGTTTTTACCCAAAGGAGTTTCAAAGATATTTTACACACAAACTTCACGTTTATAATATTAGTAAGGTATTCAATGTTACCTTTAATAAACTTCTCGTATTCGAGTTGGTACTTCGGTAACCGTTTCACTTTGACACTGCAAGCCAGCTTGACTATCTGCCGCGAAGATTCTTCGGCGCGACATTTCTTTGGTAACGTTACCCTGAAAAGGATATAAAAATTTACAAACCTATGCATATGAAATTACAAGGTCCTGACTGATTGATTGATAGACTAAACTACATATCAACGCAGGTTCGTAACCAGTTTCCTGAAGAACAAAAAATCCTCTTCATTCGAAATCAGGTTTTTTTTTCTTTCTAACACGAATTGTTTTTGTTTCGTAACCAGTGTCTTTCAAAGCTTATAATTATTTTACTGGTAGGTAACTACACACAGAAGCAACAAAAGACGATCGAAACAGAAACAAAAGAAAATCGAAACAGAAACAAAAGAAGTTCGGAACAGAACAAAAGAAGTTCGAAACAGAATAAAAGAAATTCGAAACAGAATAAAAGACAATCGAAACTGAAACAAAAGACGATCGATTCCAGGATTAGTTCTAATTAATCAGCAACACTATCGATCGATACAATAATATTTGATGTTTATTTTTTGCATAAAAAAACACGGCTCAATTCCTGATAGGTATTTTCAAGAATCTAAATATGCCATTTTAGTTTTTGTCATAATCAGGGATGCAACTGCTTTCAGCATTTTGTAGTTTAGGATATTCCCTAGAAGGCCGGGTTAAATGGTTCACCCTGCATATCTTAGAGCATGATAGAACTCACCTAAAATACTTGAGTACTCCTTCAAAGTCGTGCGCTAAGAGATCCTTCTTGGAGCGCGAGAGTAGCGCGATGGCCACCTGGAACAACGTGTCCATACCTTGCAGCAGGAACACGTCCAGAATGTGGTACACCTGGAATCAAAATATGAGAGTAATGTCAACATAAATTAATTGGCATAGCTATACCTGCCGATATTGAATGGTAGGGCTAAGCAATGCTTAAGCCCAGTCATTACTTTGATGGGTGTCCGATAATTTGTGTGGGACAAAATCATTCTCTCTAGATAATTGAAACTCCAAGTTGATATGAAACTCGTAAGAGGCAATTTGAATCATAAAAAGATAGAAATGTTATAAAGGAAAAATACATCTACAAAAACATGGTCGACGCATCTTTACTCAATCCGGGAGCCCAGTGTAGGCTTAAGTACTTAAAAATAAAATTGACAATAAAAGGTAAAATGCTCACCAATGGCAAAGGAAACCTCGCTGTGAAGACGGTAAGGAACCACTGTGACGCAAACATATGCGGTTCCACTCCCAGCTCTTGGAAATGCGCACGCAAGTCTGTCAATTGTTCCTGAAATATTATAAAATCCACACTTCATTTAGTTTACAAGACGATTAAAAATGATCATGTTTTTGTATAAGGTACACATTCTAAATGAATTATATAACTAAGACCATATCTAACGACCAACAGAAACGAGACTCAAAATTTGAGTTCTACTAAAACAAGTAAGCACCTCTCAAATTCAAAAAAATCCATATTAGTTTTAAATTTAGAAACTGCTCAATAATTTAAGTACGCCTCTAATTTTAAGTGGCGTTTCTGTATTTGGCTGTAAGATTGGCAAAATGAACGGTATAAGCTGTGAAACGTACGCCACCCTTAAATAACAAGAGTGGTATTTTTAAACCGTCAGAAAATCCATTCGTCACGCTCCTTTGCATACAAAACGAGCGAGAGCAGGCATGGGGAACTCGGACTTTCGTATACGAATTTAAGCCCAGTGTTTTAAAAAATAAAGCTCCTGGCTACAACATCGCTTACCTCCATAAGTCTGTCCAGCTGATGTAGCCTCATGTACAGCGCTTCGAACCCATCCTTGTACAGCTCGCGTAACCCGTACCCGTACATCAAACGTACTAGCAGACAGAACGCTTGCTCTTCTGGCATCTGAAATTAAATTATAATGCTTTAAGTATTTATTTTACATATTTTTGTTCCGCCTTAGAGGGAAAAAATAGTATTATATGTCCGTCTCCTGGTCCTAAGCTACCTCCCCACAAATTTTTAGCCAAATCTGTCCAGCCGTTCTTTAGTACAAGTAGTACAACTCACATGTAGTAGTAGTGTAGCAGCCAAGAAGCTGAGCCCCTGGCAGTAGCCGACCTCCTGGTCTAGCACGGCGTATGCGCGCGCCACACGCAGTAGTGAGTCCTGTCCGAGGCCGCCCCGCAACAAGTAGTACAACTCACATGCAGTAGTAGTGTAGCAGCCAAGAAGCTGAGCCCCTGGCAGTAGCCGACCTCCTGGTCTAGCACGGCGTATGCGCGCGCCACACGCAGTAGTGAGTCCTGTCCGAGGCCGCCCCGCAACAAGTAGTACAACTCACATGCAGTAGTAGTGTAGCAGCCAAGAAGCTGAGCCCCTGGCAGTAGCCGACCTCCTGGTCTAGCACGGCGTATGCGCGCGCCACACGCAGTAGTGAGTCCTGTCCGAGGCCGCCCCGCAACAAGTAGTACAACTCACATGCAGTAGTAGTGTAGCAGCCAAGAAGCTGAGCCCCTGGCAGTAGCCGACCTCCTGGTCTAGCACGGCGTATGCGCGCGCCACACGCAGTAGTGAGTCCTGTCCGAGGCCGCCCCGCAACAAGTAGTACAACTCACATGCAGTAGTAGTGTAGCAGCCAAGAAGCTGAGCCCCTGGCAGTAGCCGACCTCCTGGTCTAGCACGGCGTATGCGCGCGCCACACGCAGTAGTGAGTCCTGTCCGAGGCCGCCCCGCAACAAGTAGTACAACTCACATGCAGTAGTAGTGTAGCAGCCAAGAAGCTGAGCCCCTGGCAGTAGTCGACCTCCTGGTCTAGCACGGCGTATGCGCGCGCCACACGCAGTAGTGAGTCCTGTCCGAGGCCGCCCCGCAACAAGTAGTACAACTCACATGCAGTAGTAGTGTAGCAGCCAAGAAGCTGAGCCCCTGGCAGTAGCCGACCTCCTGGTCTAGCACGGCGTATGCGCGCGCCACACGCAGTAGTGAGTCCTGT
The DNA here is from genome assembly GCA_958496205.1 of Idaea biselata. Lineage (NCBI taxonomy): Eukaryota > Metazoa > Arthropoda > Insecta > Lepidoptera > Geometridae > Idaea > Idaea biselata. The sequence continues at coordinate 46,895,673 of OY292394.1, read as the reverse complement.
CCGAGGCCGCCCCGCAACAAGTAGTACAACTCACATGCAGTAGTAGTGTAGCAGCCAAGAAGCTGAGCCCACGGCAGTAGCCGACCTCCTGGTCTAGCACGGCGTATGCGCGCGCCACACGCAGTAGTGAGTCCTGTCCGAGGCCGCCCCGCAACAAGTAGTACAACTCACATGCAGTAGTAGTGTAGCAGCCAAGAAGCTGAGCCCCTGGCAGTAGCCGACCTCCTGGTCTAGCACGGCGTATGCGCGCGCCACACGCAGTAGTGAGTCCTGTCCGAGGCCGCCCCGCAACAAGTAGTACAACTCACATGCAGTAGTAGTGTAGCAGCCAAGAAGCTGAGCCCCTGGCAGTAGCCGACCTCCTGGTCTAGCACGGCGTATGCGCGCGCCACACGCAGTAGTGAGTCCTGTCCGAGGCCGCCCCGCAACAAGTAGTACAACTCACATGCAGTAGTAGTGTAGCAGCCAAGAAGCTGAGCCCCTGGCAGTAGCCGACCTCCTGGTCTAGCACGGCGTATGCGCGCGCCACACGCAGTAGTGAGTCCTGTCCGAGGCCGCCCCGCAACAAGTAGTACAACTCACATGCAGTAGTAGTGTAGCAGCCAAGAAGCTGAGCCCCTGGCAGTAGCCGACCTCCTGGTCTAGCACGGCGTATGCGCGCGCCACACGCAGTAGTGAGTCCTGTCCGAGGCCGCCCCGCAACAAGTAGTACAACTCACATGCAGTAGTAGTGTAGCAGCCAAGAAGCTGAGCCCCTGGCAGTAGCCGACCTCCTGGTCTAGCACGGTGTATGCGCGCGCCACACGCAGTAGTGAGTCCTGTCCGAGGCCGCCCCGCAACAAGTAGTACAACTCACATGCAGTAGTAGTGTAGCAGCCAAGAAGCTGAGCCCCTGGCAGTAGCCGACCTCCTGGTCTAGCACGGCGTATGCGCGCGCCACACGCAGTAGTGAGTCCTGTCCGAGGCCGCCGGCTTCGCGGAAGAAATCGTGCGCGGGAAATGTGCGCGCAATGTCGCGCTGGATCACCGCCTCGAATGGACAATCCTGGGGACATTTTGTACTGTTAGATGGCGTTACTAGTATGAAGTTCTGAATCGCACATATAACATTATTTCTGGCGAGACATCGTCGGGCCTCGATTTTGTTTAACAATAAGCGTTCAAACCAAAATCGACTAAATTTTATGGAGAATCCAAAAGACGTCCATTTCAAAGCAATAATTACAAAAACACTGAGGCTGAGCGGGATTCGAAACAACAACGCATCCAATTAGTCCATCGACGTCGGTGAAGCACACGTTGAATTTTTGCATCTGTATTTTACCATATACTACAACTTAGGCATGTTGTAGTGCAAGCTTAAGCACTTAAAATGAAAATAGAACGTTAATTTCATATCAGCATAGCGAAAACCGATAAAAAATCTATGTACTTAATCTGAAAGGGTTAAAAAAGAATTCTGCTGCCGAATCATCATTTAGACCTCTCCCCATCCACGGGGGATGGGGGATGGGAAGCTTATTTACAAAAATAAGCTCAACAAAGATAACTTACTTTACTAATAAGCGTCCTATACGTCTCCATAAGCTTATCATTCTGGTCAACACCGGCTAATCTCAACCAGACTTCACCGCGAAGCGCTTCCGGCACTCCGACGCGGACCAAATGGTTCAAAGCTCTTGGACGTGGGCCTGTCCAGCTGAAACGATATTCAACCATACTATTAGAGGAATAGGGGTGAATTTGCAATGAGATTTATAAGTAGCTAGCTAGACTAATATACTGGGGTCTGTGTTGCTTGCTTCCTTTGGATTTAGCTGTCCTACTTGTTGATGCTATTTATACTGCCGTCGTCATCTTATATTCTAGATCAGAGGTTCCCTAAGTGGAGGGCGCGCCCCCCAGGGGGGGCGCAGAGACCTATACAGGGGGCTGCGGGCCACCTGCGATCGCTGAGACAATGCATTACTGCGACTGCTTAATGAAATGAAATTATTTGAAATTGACGCCTGTCAAGAACATAATATTGAGCCCTCAGAGAAACCATAACAGCCTCTAAGCTTTCCCCGCGCCAACTTCACGGGAGCTATAATTGGTATTTGGTTCTACTTATCAAATACGTTTTGTATGACTATAATGAGCAATCCTTTTTTTTTATTCTGACCTGATAATCTAGACTGGAGGGGGAGGGAGACTGAATGGGAGGGGGCGCGGATATTTTTTTATAGTCGAAAGGGGGCGCGTCTCAAAAAAGTTAGAGAACCCCTGTTCTAGATGAACGTGCTAGATCAAGTCGTTTGGCATTTCGTGAAAAGTGGTCAAACGCTCAGCATTATTAATACAAAGGTTAATAATAGATCACGAACTAAATTGCTAATAACAATCGCACAAATCAGATGAAGATATTAGTAGAAAATATGAATAACTAGCAGCGCCCCACGGTTTGACCCACGTAAGTCACGACCCCGTCGGAATATCGGGATAAAAGTAGTATATGTGTTAATCCAGATCTCTAGATAGCTGCATACCAAGTTTCATCGCAATAGGTAGAGTAGTTTTTACGTGAAAGAGTAACAAACGTACTCGTTTGCTTACTTACACAAACTTTCAGATTCATAAAATAAGTAGGATAACATTAATCTGCATCAGAAATTGCTGAATTTCCGAATAACTCACAATCTTTACTGATAAAATGATACATACAATCTGTATCTGAAACTGAGCGTCTGATTCATACACTTCAATTTCAATCGATCCTAAAAAGATATTCTATATTTACCTTTGAAATTTAACTTATGTTTCGGTTTCAATCGCGTGGTGATTATTATTTTATCATTGTTTCAATGCCAAACGTTTCGAGATATTAACAGGTCTCTTCAGGATTGTCCGGATTCTTCAGAATGTCACTGAACTAGAAACCTGGAAAGGTCGCGAAAACGGAAGAAAAAATCTATATTTACCTTCTTAAAACTTGTGCCCAATTAACTAGTACATCTTCTCCGCAGTCTTTCGATACTTCACCAGTCCCGCTCAGTAACGGTTCATCGCCATCTAAACAAGATAATAGAACTAATCAACAAACATATCTATGGCAAAACATTTTCTCTTTTTACTGTTGGTAAAAAGGGCATACCGTTATGAAAAAACGGGACTCCGGACGACTAAACTATGCATATTATTATATGTTTTAGCGTCCCCAACTATGACCACTTTGGGTATAAACGAAGGGGTCCGCTGTATCGTCAGGCCACTCCCAGGAGCAACCGACAAACTGCCACGCAGTTTGGCAGAAATATTGTATTGTATATTTAGTATTAAGTGTTGAAGTTAATAAATTAATAAAAAACCGATCAGTTATAGATAGATCGACAGATACCGTTATGGAAAGTGGCACCATGTAGAAAAACAGCCGCTATGTAGAAAAAAAAGTGACAAAGGCCATGGTGTCTCTTGATGTCTAACGCAGCGTCCTACGTGGGCGATCGGATGCGAACGCGATCCGATCCGGTGCGGTGCGTAAAACAAGGAACAGTCGAGAATCGCGCCGCAACGCAGCACGTGCGTTTGGTCACGTAGGACACTTTAATAGCTATCAACTGTTTGTTCTTTCCGCACCGCACCGGATCGGATCGCTTCGCAATCGCGTTCGCATCCAAACGTCCACGTAGTACGCTGCGTAAAGGCCAAGATCCAGTTCGGGTCACTGGAGCAGCTATACTCACCGGAGTCGGGGTCGCGCGGCTCGGGCGGCGCGGGCTGCGCGGACAGCGGCGACGGCAGCAGACTGGAGAGAGAGAGCGGCAGGTTGAGACGCGAGCGGTCCAGCTCGCCGCTCGTCTCCGCGCTGCCCACCTCGTACTGCAGTTGGCCTAGCGCGTCCACTGTCTATACCAAAGGAAAACATAATGTCTTTATATAACCCAGATTATAGCGGACGTGTAAGAGCCCGTGCGCCGCTCAAGAGGAAGAGGTCATCAAATGTATTCGGAGAGGAGTCCAGCCGAATCGGACCATTGCTGTTAGGAACCGTGGATGACTCGTAAGTGCCTGTAGTTCACCAAGGCGAGTGAGGAACCGGTGGAGTTTTAGTGGGTAAACCTATGGCCGCCTACAACCTTTAGGCCATAGGAAGCCCCACACACCGCGCCGCTCTCCCCGAGAGTGGCATAATGGTGCATAAGGCTGCATTTCTCCACCATAAAAAAAATGCAGTGGAGTATGACCTGTGGCCTGGATTTATTCAGGTATTGCGGGAGCGTCGGCAAAGTTATAAATGTCAGTAGTGTTAAGTAGTGTATATGAGATAAGGGACAATGCATTTAGATAATGAAAAAACAAATTCAGTGAACATCAAACAGCGCCATCTAGCCCCATAGTCACGCAGCGTACTAAGTGGACGATTGGATGCGAACGCAGTCCCGATCCGGTGCGGTGCGGAAACAAGGAACAGTCGATAGCTATTGAAGTGTCCTACGTGACCAAATGCACGTAAAGTGCGATGCGGCGCGATTCTCGACTGTTGCTTGTTTCCGCGCCGCACCGCGCCGCATCGCGTTCGCATCCGATCGCCTATACTATACTCTTCTTGCGTCACGGTGACTGGACAACGGATATAATACTTATAGTAATTTTTCTTTTGTAATTACATATATATTTGATATTATACATTAGAGCGCCAGTCAGAAATTACGATTCACATGCATAACGGACATGTTAATGGACTTATTAATGAAAATAATTTACCTCTTTCAAATTGATGTAAAACTGTTGAACTAGTGGCCTTTTTGAGTAGTACCAGAACCTTTCCGTTGGCGGGAATATTTTAACAGGCGTTTCTATTACCAACCTGGAAAAAGACCAAAAATGGGTATTGTATGGGGCTAACTATCGTAGATCGCAGAACGCCCATTGCTCAAAATGTACACTATGGGAAGATAACATTCGTTGATGTGGCATTTTGTGAAGTTCAAGTCTCTAACGATCGTTAAAAATGCCGACTAATGGAATACATCGTAATTTAAGTCTAAGTACATTACTTCAGTGGATTCGCAGGCCTACCGCGCAAGTTTAATCCGATGTCGACTTACGGTCTCAAGAAATCGGACCCCGTAAAGGAATGATTTTCGCGCGAGATTTTTGACATATAACAGTCTTAGCTTAAAGCCTGTCATTTAAACCAGCAGCTCAAGAGACGACGATTTAAATAACGGTTCAAATCGACTGCGTCGCTGATGTCGGCTTGAACCTGCGCGGTTAGTCAGATACAGATCTTTATGAACGTTTCAGCTCAGAATGCCAACTTCGTTAAATGCCAACCGCTTGCAAATATCCAACTTCTCAAAATACCGCCAAATTTTAAGTCAAAATGCAGGAATGCCTATATAGACGATGTCAATATGGATTTGCCCGCGTTCCTAAACGCGGACACCGAGCAACCGAACCCGTCGGACGGAACCACTCACCTAGTTTATACATACCACAGACATATATATAGAAGACGTCACATGTACCTCGATTTGTATTGAAACCGAGCGTACCGACTTTTAAATACCTACTGGGACGTCACAGCCACAGAAAATATGTTCCTGCCTTTGGGTGCTCAATTTTTTTAGAATTTTGCAGTTACTAATCAGCAACGAGGGATTTTATTAGTTTTACGGACGTCCGGCAACCATAGACACGCGCGGACTGCAAGCGCCGACTACCGCGACGTTTTGTCAGGGTTTTTTTTACTGACACGCGAAGGACATGAATTTGCGTGGTCTAGCTATATGTACGTCTGTGATACATACGTTACGTTACGTTACCTAAGGGGATCAACAATGCCTCTGATGACGATGTCGAGTGCGAGCGACATGTACGCGGGCGCGCCGTCCCCGCTGGCCACGTTGAAGGCGGCGAGCGCGGACTCGCCCGCGTTCCAGAACGCGCATACGGAGCAACCGAACCCGCCGGACGAACCACTCACCTGTACGGAGATTACATACACAATGAGAAGGAACAATTACATTATTAAGTACTAGCAGCTCCCCGCGGTTTCACCCGCACAAGTCCCGATCCCGTGGGAATATAGGGATCAAAAGTAGCCTATAGCCTTCCTCGATAAATGGACTATCCAACACCGAAATAATTTTTCAAATCGGACCAGTGGTTCCTGAGATTAGCGCGTTCAAACAAACAAAAAAATAAACAAACTCTTCCGCTTTATAATAGTAATAGATAATAGATACAATTTTAAACCTTTACCATGTTTAAAATTGTTTAATGAGCAGTGACGAGATACAAAGCCGTAGTTCTAATAATAATAATGAACAGAAATTATAAATTTCTTTTAATTTTTGTGTGTAGCTCAGGGCTATTTTATCCCAGGCTATTTTTGAACAGAAATTATAAATTTCTGGCTATTTTTTTTTTTTTAGCCTCGCCGCAAGTGAAAATTTTTGAATGTTATTTTTCCTTGAAAATAAATTTTCTGAACAGATATTGTGCAAGTTTAAAATTGTAACAAATTTACCCGCTGACGTTTAAAACGACAGGCATTGAAAATTGCTGAATTTCCTATAATTGATTTTACATTTACGCTCTGTGCGGTATAAAGGTATACTATTTATGATCGTACACCTTCACAATTCTTACCATTTCGAGTAGCCTCATATCCGAATGTTTGACGCTCCTCCCGGGTGCAAGGAGTATACCGAAACATCTTTCAATGTACAATCCACCCGTATAGTTTGTCTGAAATAATATCGTACAAGTTAGAAAACTTAGCCGTTCAATTAACTGTCTAGCCTTTTAGCTCTAGCCAGCCTAGCCCAAACTCCAACACATAGAATCACCAGGGATAGGTTAAGTTAGTAACCGCGTGAGCGAAACGAGCGCAGTGGTGTTACAATATTTAGCTAGTAGATATACCTTGATCAATACCAATAAGAAATAGTTATAATATTATGTCTAGCTGTAATAAGTCTAGGCTTTAGCACCTAGGTGTAGAAGGTTACCTGTGGATCCTCAACATCGGCCTGTACATTGTTAGTGACTTGTTGAACACTGATTGTAACTTGCTTGTCGATACCGCCCCGCAGTTTGAACCCGAGACGCTCTTTGGGTACGTGACTGAATGATCCCTGTGGAATATACAAATGAGATAGTATCAGTAAAGGTCGAGTTTTTTAAAGGGTTAGTGAAGTTATATGTGGGTGGTTTTTAATTAAAATGTTTATTTTTAAACTATACTTTTCGTATTCGTTCCTAAAAAATAGGAGGGATTTCTGATGGAAACTAGCTATCTGATTATGTAATTCTGTTGCTGATAAATCTCGATTAAACAATTTTACAGTTACAGTCACAGTTTTAATTGCTCTATCAATTTGTTTGCGACTGTAACTGTCAAATTGTATATCCGTCCGAACAATGACATGAAAGCAACAATTTCATTAAGTTAATCGAAATTTGTTAGCAAAACAACAGACCTTAAGCCGCAACCAGACATCGCGAGGAAAGTGTTGCGAATGGTTAACCTGAGGCATGCGTGATTACATTTATGCATTCGTCCCACACGACACATGCTCAAGCTGAGCACGCAAACAACCACGCACAGGGTTCGTCAGTAGAACAATGGAAAAACCCCCGTCCATCCACACGGAGCGTACGGCTCGCACTGAGGCGGTGTTCGCAACGATCGCATGACGCGAATGCTCACTGTGAGCACACACTTCCACACAGCCCAAGGCATGCGAGGCGAACCATTCGAGGCACATGTCTCGCAATGTCTGTACGTGACTTTACATAATCAGCTAGCGGGTCAGTAACACAAAACCCTCACCTTAGCATCGGTCTCTTTAATATCGATTGTACATTCTAGGACATGCATCAGCTGCATCGGTGGCGCGGCTGGTCCGAGCCCTTCTGTCAGCGAGCCGGTCATAGACGGCGCCGCGCTCAAGTCGCCGACGAGGGACGAAGCCATCGACCGAGGGATACGTTCGAACGCTTTTGCGAAACAACCTGGGAACAAAATTTATGTTTTAATTGTCTGCGGAGTCCTTTTTTGCAAATACCTATAAATTAAATTGTGTCAACAACACACAGCGCCATCTAGCCCCGTGGTAAGCGACTAAGCTTGTGTTACGGTGACTAGACAACGGAATATAATACTTATATTTATTTTTCTTTCGTAAATCCATACATATTATACATAGAGGAACACCCAGACCAGACACAAATACCTTCTATACCTATACCTTCTTGTTAGGTGTATACAATATACAGTATGTAAAAAACAGCTGTTTTTGAGAGTAAAGGAAAATTCATGTTTAGATTGTAGTAGTCCAAACTAAAGAAAAGGTAAACTTAAGGTTAATTACCTCTATCTCTAAGAAACAGCTTTTCGAAAACTACTTGTAATTTTCAAAAGTCGTAAAATAAAGGTTGTTCTTTTTTATGTAGAAAACTACCCCCTGCATGATTTGGACTGGAATCAAATAACGATGTATCGTTATTATTAATCCTAATTGAATTATAAACTTATTTCAGTAAGAAAGATAGTAAGATTGATAAGATTGAGAAATATCAAAGCCAAAATGTTTAATTTTAGACAAAATTCTGTTCCATCCTACGACATATACATAACACTCAAAATCGTTATCTTTGCTTTAATTAAAGAAACTTAACCAATTGGAAAAACGATTAACAATTTTCGCTAATCGATGTAACAATGAATGTCACGCTCAGTGACCGCCTCGTCCTCGACCGAGTCTCAAGCAGATACGATTCATCTCATGTTTAATTACTTTGAAGAATCACTCTTTTAATTATATGCTCTTTGTCTTCGTTATTTTTGATTGTTTGGGGTTTTGTTTGTATTGAATATAAGCTCTGGAATTACAGTTCTATCTTATTTATGAAACGACTTTTGGCATGTTTTGGTTTGTTTATTTATGACTGTGTCTGTTTATCCAATCATCCTAAATGATACTACGGACGTGTTTTGAAACGCACACTATCGATATTTCAAGTTTTTGATCGTAAATATTTTAGTTTCTTGGGTGTTGGCACCATTGATGACCATAGTCAAGGGTCCATGGTCACAGACCCACAAGTCATCAATGGTGCCAACACCCAAAAAACATAAAATATTATCGATAGTGTCCGTTTCAAAATCCGTACGTTTCATTGCGGATCGCTACACCAAAAATGACATTAAACAAATCGATTTTTTTTATGAAAAACAAAACATTTCTACTCCATCCAAAGGTTGCCTGGAAGATTTCGCATTTGTACTACCTAATTTTAAGCTTTTTTTATCATTTACTTGGTATAGATTTTTCTTCTGTACTTAGTATATTTATGTTTATTATATTTCCTAGGTACATATTATGTTGTACCTAGAAATAAAGCTAAAGCATCTAGCTATAAGATAAAGCTCGGGAAGGTCAAGATAGCTGTGACACTAGAAAAAGTTTTATCGCGAGAGAGGCGCAGCCATTATTAAAATGAGTCAGTTTCATGTGTTGTCAGTGACAATAGATTAACGTTACACTTGCATGCGCCAGACCACTATCTACAAATTGGATAAACTAACATTTTGTGGGCGGAACTTGTTATGCCCGACTAAGGTTACATGACCAAAACTGTGACATTCATCATGAAACCAGCTCAGATGTTTGACTGGTGTATTGTGTTTTTATGTATAACTAGCTGTATACCGTGGTTTAACCCGCGTAAGTCGCGATCTCGTGGGAATTTCGAAAACCCGTTATCAGATGCAAGTCAAATTTCATTAGATTGAATTACTATTTTACGCAATAACTACATATACTTAATCGATTGCAATTTAACTTGGTATGTAGAAAGCTTAATTCCTGGCTTTTTATATAAAAATCGCAAATTTATATGTAACTTGTTACTTATTCACGCAAAAACTACTAAACCGATGGCGATGAAACTTAAAACGTAAACAGCTTCGACCTGGAATAACACATAGGCTACTTTTTATTCCGAATTTCTTGCGGGTTCGGGACTTACACGGGACGCTACTACTAAAGTATAATCAATTATATAACACACCTTTTAAAAAGTTAAATGACAACAACAACACCAAACAAACACTTCACCAAAAACACTAAAAAAACAGTACTTACACAAAGTAATAACAATTATGTAAATGGCAGTGTAATAAAATTATAATTCAATTGAGCGCTGTATACACAGAACGACCGTCCACCATTCAACTCAGTTTATATAAAAACAATGTTAACGTCCGAGATAACGCTCCCACGGATAGAGGCCTTATTCTGAGTACATTGTATTGAAGACTGTTTTAAATCGCTTTGGCATAGTAATAACACAGTTTACCTGGTAGTCGGTACGCTTCGCGGCGCTCGGTTCTTACAGTTGCCTATCTTTCATACAAATTAATTTCCCGGGACCGGTCATATAAGTTGTAGGATATGTCACTTGTAAGTAAATGTAGTAAATTGAATACGTGACTTGTCAAAGCCCGTTTTCGGAACAAGCAAGTTTGCATACTATTTATTACTTTTTTCTACTTTCTACTACAATACGAGTATATAATAATGAATAATTAGTACCTAAACTAGAAACTGACAATAATATTATATTTGGATTATGTTACGATATTCTAAAACACTTCTACTACTCACACGAATGAAGATTTCAAATCACTACTTTGTTATATCACCAAGATACTATCTATAATGGGACAGCTAGTTTCAAATGTTTATTTTAACTTTCAATTATTTAATCACTTATCCATCGAGCACAGTTTTCGAAATAATTGTTTGCAAATAGAAGGACACATACACAAAACTTGACAATACGAATTTTTGGAAATTCAAAATAAGAAGCAGGATTTTTACACGAAAAGCTATCTTCCTTTGTTTTGAAGGTGACGTTTATCGAATACGCGTCCGTCTATTACGATTGTACATCGCAAACTGTCCTATTTACGAGGTATTATTGTTTGCACATTATAATGATACGGCCAAACATATGATGCATGTACGGTCGGAGGAAAAGGTGATAGGATTAAAATGATTACATGTTTAAAACTAGAGAGGACAAAAAAAACAATTCTTATTGTTAAAAAAAATGGTGTGTCTGGTTAAAGTGCTTATATTGTACGAATGAGTTTTAAATACATTTAAGATTAATTTGAAGATAAAAAAACATCAACTGTGAAAATTGCAACTGTCTCGCCTGTCTAATTTGTGCACTTTAGACGTTTCGGTTTTGTTATTAATTTACGCTAAGGACAAGTTGGCTGACTTTGTGCTAAGGATATGATTTGTTGCCCTATCTCTAGAGTTAGTGGATTAATCTCTTTGGATAGAATAGTTGCGATTTTTTAGATAAAATTGTTATCTACTTCTTGTCACAAGATTTTGATTGATTGGTTAAAACAGTGACACATTGTTATCCACCTGTAGTAATACTTTTAAATTTTAAATTCTACTAATATTTTACACGTGAAAGAATTTAGTAAGTATGGAAGTAAGTAAACAAGTATGTTTTTACTCCTTCATTCAAAAACTTCAAAACCGATTGCTGTGAAATTTAGTATAAAGATAGCTGGAGATCGGGATTAACCCATAGGCTACTTTTGATCCCGATATTCCCACGGGATCGGGACTTACGCGGGTGAAACCGCTGTACGCAGCTTTAAAAAATTAAAGAGATAGTCATAAGGAGGTATACTTGTAATGATAACTGTACATCAATTTAAAATGATCACGCGCAGATTTAGGTCAACGTACGTTTGTGATCAGGTGAAGGTCTCGCTTCATGGATGAATCGGTTGACCTCACTCATTGTTTATTACTGACTTTTGGCACTGTCTAATATACTGGATGGTATTGCGTAACTTTTGAACGAGCATTATTTAGATAGATAGATAGAAAATTTTATGACTCTAGGGCCAGCGGTTTGGGCTCTGTGTTGATATATAAGTCAGCTAGGATATTGAATCTATACTTATATTTTTAAGAGGTAACGTTGGTAACATGTATGTTTGTATGTATATTGGGAGTAATCTTCGAAATCACAGAACAGATTTCAAAAAATATTTTGTCAATAGAAAGCTACATTATCAGGGAGTTACATAGGCAAGTTTTGATCCCGATATTCCCACCGGGATGGGGACTTACGCAGCGCAGGTGAAAATTTATATGTATAGATAGATAGCAGTCGTTAGACCAAGTTAGAGGCCTTAGGGCGACCTGAAAACTCTAACACTAGGTGTGCCACACCACTATACGTGAAATAAGAGAACAGTATACTAGTCAGTTGACACTTTTCGAAGACTTGACCGATTGACACTAAAATTAGCGGTAACCAATTGACATTATTTTTTTACTTGACCAATTTTCCACTACATCGAATTAATGAGTATGCATCATCTGTTTGTTTTTCGACTAAGGTTCGATTTGAAAGTCATTTACCAGAAAAAACTAGTGTCCACTTACTTGAGACCTGATTGACGGCTTCAGCGATATGGCACCTGAAGACGTGGCAGCGGTACACGGCGGACTCCTTCGTCTCTCCGTGGGACCACGTGAAGGCGAAGCACGACGCGACCGGCGAGCCGACCGTGCCGCGCGCGTAGAACGAGATGCGTTTCACTGCGTAGCGGGTCATTACGCTGTTTGAGTCCGCTTGGTAGAGCCTGTGGGGAGATTATAGTAATAAATAATTTATACATCTGGTAGCAAGATGTTTACAAAGACTTCGAAATGTCTTTTCAAACATCAAAGGGCGTTGATAAAATGCTTAAGATTAAGTTTACCTACTCTTTTCTCCATATAAACTTTACAAACGTAGTCGACATCCCTTGATAAAGATATTAGAGAAAATATGTTTATACCCTAAAACCTATATAAGAGCCTTAAATAGTAGTAAATAATCGATAGATCTGGTAGCAGGAGGTTTGGAAACACCTCGAAATGTAGGACGTTGATAAAATCTATACTAATATTTTAAAGCTGAAGAGTTTGTTTGTTTGAAAGCACTAACCTCGGGAACCGCTGATCCGATTTGAAAATTCGTTCAGTGTTGGATAGTCCATTTATTGAGGAAGGCTATATTATATTATAGTTTCAAAAATTTTTACGGACGAAGTCGCGGGCACTGCTAATGCTTAATATGACCGAAAAGTGTATAAAATTGAAAGTCCTAACTGATTGGTTGACTGCTTTCCTTTAGTTGCGAAGAATTTGACGCTTCGATGCGCTTCGACTCTGCGTTAGTATAAATTGACCCTGAGTAAGGATATTTCGAAATATCCTATGGGGATCAAAACAATTTTTAAATTGTTCACCATTTAGTTATAACAAAGCGTTTCTACGACGACAGCTCTTTGAGTAACTACGTACATTTCTAAGTGTTATGTACAAAGTACTCACACGACAAGTCCTTGAGAACACACCGGTACAGATATGGAGACCGCTATCCCGTCCCGGCTCTCCGGCATGGAGCTGAGTTCCTTCATGATCCGCTGTATGTCGCTCTCACACTTGGGGTCGGTGATGTTCTGAGCGCCGAGGTAGCTCACTCCGCTGAACACTGTGCATTCTTGGTCTACGTCTGAAACTGAAAGGATATTGCTTTTGAGAAACTCGCGTACGAAGGGTTCCGTACCACTATACCACACGGCTTCTGTGGCGCATCTGCAAGGAAGAAGGTTGCGGGTTCGATTCCCGCCGGGGACAAGTATTTATCGTGATGTTTGTTTCTGATCGGTTCAGGGTGTTTTCTATAAGTATCATATTTTGTATGTGTTTACAAAAAAATAAGTATAACATGCAGTAAGGTCAACCGGGGGAAATGCGTCTATGGGGCAAATGCAACAAACATCAATTTACCGGACTTACAATTGTTATATTGATAAAATAGCCAATCATGATAAAGGAGAAAAAAATCTATAAAATTGTAGATGGCGATTTTATCAATATAACAAATTATAAGTCCGGTAAATTGATGTTTGCCGCATTTGCCCCATAGACGCATTTCCCCTGGTTGACCTTATATCCATTAACTGGTACTCATAGTACAAGCTTAGTAGCTTAGTTTGGGGCTAGATTGCGTTGTGTGTACTGAAATACGTACAATTATTAATTTATTTACTATAACAATCAATGAAGTTTGTTAAATGGGAGCCCCACTGAATTGGTGTCAAAATATTGCCATATCTATTTGCAATAGGTATGGCTAACGAAGACTTACTTACTATGCCCAAAAATAATATTAAAAATAGGCCAGGAAAAAGAAAACTAGCGGTTTTCTGTTTGTTGTCAAATAAAATATATTTATAAAAAAGTCGAAAAAAATCATAGTCAATTATATCACCAGTCCAGTAACTTAGTTAAGGGCTAGACGAAGCTATGTGCACCACACTGCAATATTTATTCTAGGGGTTGTTCTTTTAACAAAGCGTTCTTTATCTAAGCCAGTCAAAGGCGACTCATAACTCTTGAATTCAATCGACAAGGAAGAATTATGACGTCATTAATCTGTTCAACACACACGTTACTTACGTTTTATATTGCGTTAGTGTGTGCGTCATCGCTCACGTGAATATAGTAGGGCTATTGTGATACTAAACCGATTGGGGTTAACTACTGAGACTGTGTAAATAAGGGAGAGGAGGGGGAGTCGTTTGATTCGAACTGGGGGTAATAAATTCCTGTTTTAGAAAGCATAATTAGGTCAAACACTCAAAATGGCAAGGGATGGAAGTTTTCGCAAAATGTCAAATAACGTCGACATTTTATACATGTTAAGACATATTTCTTATGTTTTTATTGCTCAAGGCATAACAAGGAAATCAAATTTTTCAACATCATCAAAAATTATCCCATGACAGGATTCGAACCTGCCCCTCGCTTACTGGGCGAGTGCGCTACCACCACTAATAAAAAAATTAAATTGGTATGTTACCTTCGTCTTCACTGTCGATCGGCTTCATGTGATCATGTTTCTCCGTGGGCGAGGGTGTGGAGTCGTCGGTGTTCGCTTCGCTGTCCATCATTTCGTAGAATTTGGAGCCGCCGACCAGTCGACACGAATTCTGAAACCAAGGAAGAGTATATTAATTAATTTATTATTTACTAGCTGACCCTACAGACGTCGCGTCGTCCTGCCCGTTAAATAAATAAAACCGAGAACCCTACCCTACTACTACTACCCTACCCTACCTATTCTCTAAAAAAAATGTAGTCTATAACCTCCTGGTACTAAGCTACCTCCCCGCCAATTTTCAGCCAAATCAGTTCAGCCGTTCTTGAGTTATAATACCTAGTGTAACTAACACGACTTTATTTTGTTGAGATTTTTACATTTTAGGGAAACCAACAACTGTCAATAGGTACCTACATACTAAAAATGCAATAGAAAGGTAGTAAGGTTAATATTGCTTGCGCTCTTGGGACTTCAGCCTAGTTGTCACATGTGACCCTTCGGATAGATCAAGAAGCAATCACTTGGTGGGATGCTTCGACCGCGATTTGTTTTTCACCACCCTCCTGTCTTAATTGTATCGCTAAGCGGATTCGTCCGTATTCCGAAACCTAGGTCGGTGCAGTCACTAGGATGAGCTGAATGTCAGAACTCGTCTTATGTCGTCTTAGAAATTGTAGATCGGATCTTAGACGGAAAATCCGTTAGGGCATAGGCACATTAGACCGTAGATAATCTATTAGCATCTCCTATTCTTTTCAATATAGTTTTGTGTATAATTTTGGCATTTCTGGCACTTCGGTAAATTAATAATAAATCAACAAAAGAATTCCAAGGCTAAAAATAATTTAGTCGAGTCATGTAAAGAACTAATAAACTAAGCTTAATTAATAATGCACTTAGGGATATTGGTTTTCCCTGAGTTTTTGTCGTAAACAATAGGTATTTAGGGATTGATTTGTAACCTGTTAGCTGACTACGTAACTCTGTTGCTAACAAATCTCGATTGAAATTGTTGATTTTTGCGTTGAGGGAAATACAATTTGATAGTTACAGTCGCTATTTTTCATTGCAATGGTAATTGTTAGCGACTGAATGATGTGAAAAATGACGTGTAGTATTCAACAATTTTAACTGTTTCAATCGAAATTTGTTAGCAACATATTTACGTCATTAGGGGCCTGAATCGACAAATACTTGTCCTATACAGAGTGGAATCATTGATAGCAACCTTAACAATAGACATGATATCAGAAGGAAGACAGTTGTAAACAGCCACTGCGGTAAAGCTAGCGCAAACTCAATGATGCTTTTGATGTTTTAATCGTCATTCATCGACTTCATCTTAGCGCTGCAATATTGTCAGCGCTGCAGCGGCTTGTTATATTTTTATTTCGGGTAAAAGGAACATAGAATATGGTTGAGACATTACCTTTAGTACTAGTACCAAGCGCGGAATGCGGTTTTGAAAAATATAGAAATGTTTGTGTTGAGTAAAATATGGCTTCTCAAGTATTCAGATTATTTCCCCTTCAAGAAAGTGTTTGTAAATTCCACACTGTTAAGAGGCCTGTTTGACGGGCGAGTCGAAGCGTAGTTCTTTATACCACGAGGGTAAAATAAACCTCTTTTCACCCCTTAACATTATCCGATTCCGGCCTTGTGTCATTCATTAATTACCTAATAGAGAACTAGGCAAATTTACGTGTTTTTTACTGAACAAAGGATAAATAATAGTTTTTCCTTTTTTCAGTTAAAAAATGTAAAATATACTTTCACAGTTTGAACCAAGGTTTTGGCCTCTGTGGCGCGTCGGGTCTGGTCTGTCGAATGTCTGACTGCAATGCAGAATTGCCACCGGGTGCAAGTATTTATGCTTATGGTCTGGATGTTTCTATGTATCATAGTTATGTATTTAATTTACTAAAAAAAAATAGTATGTAAGTATATCCGTTGTCTAGTAGGTGCCCATAGTACAAGCCTAGTGCTTAGTTTTGGGCTAGATTGTGCTGGGTGCTATTCGTGCAATATTTATTTTATCACAAAAAAAACACAATCTGATAATGTTAAGGCGTGGAAAAGAACTTTTTCTTTTTTAATGAAGAGTCACGTGTCAATCAGCCCCCTTAAGGCAAAACTGTGTAAATTATGGAATAACTGCATGACGTGAATTCATTGTTATCATAAACATTGAAGAACAATTGACTGCGGGCAATAGCTTCGATCGAAACAATCCTTACGAGACAATAAAATTATTCAGTTCGCATTGCATCAATGAAATAGGTAGGTAGTTTAATATAGATTCTCTGTGCAGTATCGATCGATGATGCAACAGACAAAACAAAACAATAGTAGAAAGAAGTAATTATGAGGGTTCAAAAAACCGACGAAACGTTTCCAGAAAAGGTAGGTAGTGCCCGTACGCTTCGCTGCCTGGCTCGTCTTGGCGGGGGCACTACCGTGCTCCCAGATAGTATGCAAGCTCGCGTCTTTTCTGAAAAAGCGCTTTGACAAAGCATGTGACTTGTCCGGTACAACTTATGTCATCGCCGGTCAAATATGTATATTCCGGGAAATATATTTGTATGAGAGCTGGGTAACTGTATAAAGCGCCGAGGCGCCAGCTGTGACAAAACAGGGTGTTATGATTTTCGAATCGTCGATTAGTTCATGTCAACAGAAATTTCGTAAACATGTGTATTGGTGACATTTTTCCGGGTCTTAATCGCGTTGTATTTTTTATTTTCCTACCTTGACGTTTCCCCTCGCGACCAAGACCATTGTAACATGGTTGAAACGTCCGTTGAAAGACCCGGGAAAATGTAACTATGTAAACTGATCGTGCGAATTTTAAAAGTTTATGTACATTGGTACAAATATTATTAAATAACGGGGTATTTACCATGTTTAAATTTGGTTTAAATGATGCTCAATATCTCGTGAACAAGTTGAAATTACTGGCGAAATATCGAGCTACTAAAAATGCTACTGGGACTTACCTATGGGGCTGAACCCGCAGGAAAATAACGAAAAAGAACGTGTCAAAATATTTGATTTACAAAAACGTACCTTTCTGCATATTTGCGAATATTTTCCATAAGTCATAGTTCGAAAGTATTTAAGACACTATTAAATTTAACAATTTATATAATTTATTACACTCAAATAATACTTTGACGTCCGGAAAAGACCCGAGTCGGTCCAGTAGTGATGTCCTATCGAATGAATCATATTCTGGCCGCACGTTATCCTTATGTACATAACAATAATGAAATATACCTACGGGAACTATGTCTGTATGCATTTGTGTCAGATTGATATATTTAGGTAAAGTAACTTATGTATCTACTGTTGGTAACCTAATAATAACTGGGAATGTTATAATTAGTATATTATGAAATGTTCTTCGCATATTTTCGGTTTGTTTTTACGGTTCCGAAGAAAAAGGGTAATTACAGGTCCTTTATACTAAGACTCCACGGTCTTTCCCAAATGTCATATCTTAAGGTCCGCGGTTTAGGCTGTGCGTTGATACACAAGGTCTTGGAGTTTACGTCTATAAGTCCAGGCGAACCACTTTTTTTTTAGTCAGGACTTTGAATTTCACTACACTTCACTTAAATAACTTGTCTATCAGAAGGTTGCTTGGAGGCTCTTTTTACCGATAAGCCGCCCTCTGTGTTACCAAGATTTAAAATGACAATGACAAGACAGAATATTTTCAGTCCGGTATTTCCAAGGCAAGCTAAATCGCGGAAAGCAGAGTGTATGTAGAAATAAGAAGTGTTTTGCCGCTAAGGAAAAACTATGACCATCCTTATGTTTCGTCACTCGGTACTTATTATTTAACTATTGCTTGTAAGTTGAAATTATGGAAAAAAAAAAACAAGTTAGGTTTAGCAAGCAAGGCCTTGGTTTAGGCTAACCTTTAACTTAAGATAAACATAACAATGCACTTAGGGTCGGAACTAAATATTATTTTAGATTTCATTAGAGCAGAGCTTCATTTTTCGCAAGAAAATTATCGAAAATATATTTTTAGTGTCCTTAAAATTGTGTTAAAATCTGCCGTCGAAACTTTTTCTATAGTTGTGAACATAGAAAAAGAGAATAAATTTTAACCCGTAATATGAAATTAATTTTTAGGGTTAAAATTTGTTAAATTTGCTCGATATTTGTAGTGAAAACACCCATGTAAGTTTAAAATCGCATTATTTCTTTGGGCGTCCATAGAGTACGTGAAGTTTCGATTGCAGTAAAATTGCAAATCAAAATGAAATTGAAACCTCATTACGTATTATTTTTTAAGTTTAATTTTTTTTGTATCATTTGCAAATGTAATGAAATTTTAGACAATCATAAATAATTTGTATTTAGAAAAAGCGCTTTTTGTATCAAAATTCAATGCTCCCTGTGGGGCTTGAAGCCATGACCTCGCCTTCTATCCACGCGCAGATCTAACTATATGCGCCAAGCGAGCTCACAGGGTCGAATATAAAAGCTAAATGATCCTTGAATCAAGGCTTATATTACTAGGGTATATGCTATTAGTTAGTACTGTCGTGTTTACCAAACAGACTGAAAAAAAAAGAACTAGTCAGGCATAGCTAAATAAAATTAGAAATGCGATAAAACAGTTCGTAAAAACGGCATTCCATTTTTACATACCACAATTTCTGTTATTTACGAATCAAGAATATTTATTGTTTAAGTGAAGTACATAGGGGTTTTAGGTTAAATATTTGGATACAATCACTAACCCAACCCACAACAGGCATACAATATTTTAAGTTAGGTACTTTCCATGACTACTGACCAGTGCGAAAGCCAAGGGGGCCTACTATGTTTTGGATAAAAAAGTTTTCTCTTTCGTTCGATCGTGTTATTCATACTACGGTTCTAATCTAGAATAATTTAAAATCTGAAACAATTAGTTAGGTACTGGATCTGATACTATTTCGATACGTAGTGTCTGATACAAATATTAACTAAACAGAGACTAGTATCCCGTGAAAAGGATAAAGTAGGATAAAGTGGGATAAAGTGTATCCTTAGTTAGGTAACTTTACAGCAAACCATCTAGACCAGAAATGAACTTGACACTATGTCTAGCCAGACACATCGATCTCTAAATGTCTGAGCTGAGTCACTTCATAGATCCGAGCGGTTTACATCATCTTGACATTACAAAAACAAACGAAACTTTAGTAATTAAAATTCAGAAAAAAACAACCCATTATTTAGCCTATGTCTATGTAATTATATCCTGTTGTTTACAATTGTTGCATACCTTACACATATATTTAGTTAAGTAAGATGATCTAATAATATAAATATCAACTATCTACCCTAATTTGCAATATATGATTTAATTGAGTATGGTCAAATCTAGCCCAGGACCGAACTACTTGGAAGGATGTTAGGGCGACCTTTCTCCAGCAGTGGGACAGTATAGATTAACAAAAAGAAAATGATTTGGAAACACATAATCAGAAAGCAACCTGGAATAGCGGACCTGCAGAAAGGCAGCCAGTTTCTATGTGACATAGCAAATAGCAAGAAACTCGAACATTATATAAAATATACGATACGATTTTAAATGAACATTGTTTTTATGCTACAAATAATATTTCAAAATGGAGTGTATACTATGTTTTAATTTGTTTTTTTACGGGTCGCGTGAACAAGCCAGTTGCAACTACAGGCGAAATATCGAGCTTGGTAGAAAACAAATGTTTTTTTAAATAATATTGCAAAAGATCCTCAAACAGTTTTATCAAAACAACTGAATTAGCTTTCAGACCTTTTAACTTTAATTGTAATATAAGTAGGTGTAATATAAAGAAGTAACGCATCATTAGACATATAGCCATCTGAATAAACACAAAAACATTACAAATTAAACAGGTAAAGATTGCAAAAATAATCACAAAAATACATATAGATAACATTTCCTAAAACCGATAGCAAAGTAAAACAAAGGTGCATTGCTCCAAGTACCTATCTATTGAAAATTAGACAATCTTAATACGTCTTTAACAGCTGTATTTACAAACGGAACGGCCCTATGCGTGTAATAATGCTTTGTCTTGATCTTTGGAGTGATAATCAACGTCAGCGAAAATGGGACAAAAGCTATGTCACTGCATAGAGTCGTTTATGAATACAGCTGTAAGAATATTTAGTTACTACCTACAGAGTAATACAAGACGGTAAGTAAGTAAGTACAGAAGGTTTTTAATGGCCCCATGGATTCATCCGTGTAGTACCTTAAATCTATTTAATATTTATTTTTGCTGCTACTGTATATGTATCGCGGTTTCACTTGTTACGTTTTGATTCTGTGAGAATTTTGAAAATCCCATCTTAGTGGATACCTACCTGGATACCTACATACCACAAAGGACACGTCTGAATTTCATGTACCAAGGACTTTGAATTTTATATCTAACTGGCAGAGTCCCAGGGGTTTTACTCGCTCAAGTCCCGATCCTGTGGGAATTACGAAAAATCCTTTCTTAGTGGATACCTACACACTCTTTAAATTTCATGTCCCTAGGACCAGCGGCTCTGCGTTGATATAGTCCAGTCAATAAGTTAATTAGTCAGGACTTTGAATATTTCATCTAAATAAAAGAATAGAAATAATTGTTTTATCCTTATTTTGTTTAAGTCTGGTAATAATTCAAAAGTTACCTTCCTTTTGATAATAACAGCCATTTTATAAACTACACTAATTTAATAAACTTCCACATTCATTTCACATCACTTAACCAAACACACAAATAAAAACTCAAAATCTACGTTTCCGAAGGCAGGACTAGTCTACGTTCGACGTCTGATTCTACCGAAAGCGAATGCACTAATGGGTAGAAAAAGTATACACACGGACAGGTATCATCACCGCCAAAAGTACACAAAAGTTTTACCAAATTAAAAAAAGAAATAAATATTGCACGACGTTACACACAGCGCAATCTAGCCCCAAACTAATCACTAGGTTTGTACTATGGGACAATGGATATTTTGGATATGTACTTACATATTATATACTCCTTTTTAGGGTTTTGTAATTATCAACAGTTAGCAATCTTCGGCGTTTCCTCTTAATCTTGTTTCTAGTTTAATTAAATTGGTCCTGCAGTCGTTTGATCAAAAAAAATGTAAAACAAAAATGAAATTTCCTCTTCTTTTGATCTCCAAAATATAGTATTATAGCGTAAATGAAATAGGGTAACACTTAGTCAGCCGTGTGCCATGTCATGTGTCGTGTGTTTTAAGCTATTTTTTTTTATTTATTCTATTCTTTACTTAGGTAAACGACCGTGTTCAAAAAATTCAAAGGTCACATAGTATTTGGGAAAGCAATAATAAGCATTTAGCTATAGTAAAAACTGCTCATAAAACGATGACATTTCAAAGCATCATGGTTGAGGTACATTATTTTGATGAATTTTGAATTGTTTATTTATCTGCCTGATACCTTTTTTTTAGTTTTCTTCGCATTGCCTTATGGCAGTGACTGTATGTACATACATACCGACAGTCAAAACATGTCGACTAATTGACGCTGCGATGATGTAAGTTTACAATTAGTTCTTGACCGATACCGTGTAATCTCAAACGATAATGGTAAGGAATCGTTAGTTTTTTATGCCTTTGTAAGTGCTGTTTTACCAATAAGTATGTAAATACAATAAACTTGAATTTGTCATTTTTAGTTTTGATTTTTTATCCCGCTGACATTAAAATTAATTAATAATTGGCCCGTTAATTTGTCCCACTGTAGGGCAAGGGCCTCCTCTTAGAAGCATTAGGCAGTAAGGCGCTACGGGAGCCTACTCTGAATTGGCGAATGTCCCATGCCTTCGGACCGTGGTGAGTCCTAGGACATGTCAGTTCCTAACAATGTTTTCCTTCACCGACATTAGACATTACCGACAATACCGTTACCGTTTACTTGTTTACCGACATTAATGGTTTGATTATTAATTTAAATAGAAATGCCCATATTGTGACAATGTAAGTTAAGATTAAATTTAAGTTAGGGCAACTAATTGCCCTAACTTAAATCTATATTCCTGATGAAATGATTTGTAATATGAGCTTTTATATTCACTTTTGTGTGTGACTGTAGGTAACTTTAATTGGGTGGATTGCTGTAGTTGGCGATATGTAGGTACCATTAAGAAAATAAATATTGTACGACATACAGAGCGCAATCTAGCCCCTCGCTCAGCAACCAGGCGTGTTATAAGGGTACCTACCGGACAACAATGTAGCGATGATCTTAACACTAACGACCGCATACAAAACCGCCACTTAGTTAATATTTGAGGGCTACTTAAATAATTGAGAAGCTTCTAAATTTAAAAATCAATTATTATTCAAACATTTTTATTTCAGATAGAAAATATCCATATTATGTCCCAATTGAAACTAAATTAAATTAGATTTCAAAAAAGGTGAATATTATGTGAAAGTTTTCTTTGACCCACGACAGATGAGTGTTTCATCACTATCTCACCCGATGGTAAGTGATGATATGATCTAAGTTGTAACACGCTCATCTAGAAGAAGGAAGACCAAGAAACACCATGTTTTTAATGTACATTAAAAAAAACGCCAATTCGTTTTTGATAATTGGCATCATCCCTACTGGTGGGGACCTCCCAGACCTATTAGTGGGGAATTATGCCTATAAACCATGGCGATAATTCCACAATTCCAGTAAAGCTGGAATACCTACACATTCTAAACGTTAATAGTAAAATAGTTGGATTGCCTTGTACTCCGGGTTAGTTCGAAATAAAGATTTGATAGTGTCTTTAAACGAAAGGGTCAAAGTTCAAAAAACTTCTTCAGGTCAGTGCCTGAAAGAAGACAAAACTCACTGACGTAAATAAACGAGCTTTTCACCTTCGTGGCCTACGTTGTAGAACCAACCGCATTCGTCCGTGTTCCGGTACGTAGACCAGTGCAGCCACTAAGGACTGCTGCTCCACTACTGGCTTCCTTCTTCTAGTTTAGCGTGCTACATCTTAGACCATATTAACACTGTCAATCAGGTGAGATAGTGGTCAAACGCTCATCTATCTCATATTATGTAAGAGGAAGAAATTTTGAATGAATTCGATTTCAGAGCATTTTAAGTTTTGTAGTCTATATCTATAGAGGAAAGACTTATTTTTATTTGTTTGTTTGTAACTAATAGGCTCCGAAACTACTGGACCGATTTCAAAAAATCTTTCACCAATAGAAAGCTTCATTATCAAGAAGTAACATAAGCTACTTTTTATCCCGATATTCCTACGGGACCGGGACTTACGCGGGAAGCCGCGGGACGCAGCTAGTAGAAAACATAGAGATGGAAGCGCTATGATGGAAGTCAAAATATTAGTCACATCACATAATTATGACCTTCAAAAGCACAAACCAAAACAATTTCAAATTATCATACCTGATTCATAATACCGTCTGCAAGACAAAACTTACAAACAACTTCATACCTTATTCTCTAGCCAGTAAAGTTCGAAATTATAAGAAACGAGTACCACGTCCTTTGTCCCAAAAGTATCAATGTCTGGCTCCCATAATGTAGCATTTAAAGGTCAAGTAGATATTTGAACCCAAACTTTACGAGTACAGACCGTAAGTTCAACGTTTTTTGGGACAGTGGAAATTAGAGTATACTAATAGAACTGTATGTATCAATAAAAGTAATAAA
Organism: Idaea biselata; assembly: GCA_958496205.1. Lineage (NCBI taxonomy): Eukaryota > Metazoa > Arthropoda > Insecta > Lepidoptera > Geometridae > Idaea > Idaea biselata. The sequence continues at coordinate 46,870,976 of OY292394.1, read as the reverse complement.
ATTTTCAGTACCTACATCGTAGACTCGCTCATTAGTAGCTGAAGCTACAGGGCACACTACCCCTTCACTTATATTATAATAAACGATGATTATAAGTTACTGGCTTCATTCCGCGGTTTCACCCGCGTAAGTCTCGATCCCGTGGGAATATCGGGATCAAAAGTAGTCATGTTACTCAGGGTGAATGTAGCTTTCTAATAGCGAATAGTGGTAAAGAAAAAGATTTTTTGAAATCGGTCCAGAAGTTTTTGAGTTTATTCATAACCAACATACATACAGACACACACACAAAAATACAAATCTTTCCTCTTTATAATATTAGTATAGAAGTATAGATAAAAAATTAGACGAAAAGGCTAATAACTAAGTAACTAATTATCGTTTACTAGCAGCTCCCCGCGGTTTCACCCGCATAAGTCCCGATCCCGTGGGAATATCGGGATCAAAAATAGCCTATAGCCTTCCTCAATAAATGGACTATCCAACACCGAAAGAATTTTTCAAATCGGACCAGTGGTTCCTGAGATTAGCGCGTTCAAACAAACAAACTCTTCCACTTTATAATATTAGTATAGATGAGTAAGAGGTAAGTATTAAAATAAATTATCACTATAAAATATATTGCTGTGAAAGTCTTTTTTATTAAAATGAAAGTAAAGTAAAAGAGGATTAGCATTTTAAGCAAGCTCTTACACCGGTATTTATAGACGAATCTCTCTCATTACTTTGGCTAAGTAATGCCCGTTTGTAAGCTTTTGAAATGTGGGTGTACAGAAGATCTTGAAGATATCATGGACGGCCAGAGTCTCCAATGAAAGAGATTGAAAAGAAGGTAGACACTGTTAATTAAGAAACGCAAACTACAGTATTTGGGTCATATAATGTGCAATGATAAATACCATCTGCTCAAACTGATAATTCAGGGGAAAATCCAGGGAAAGTGACCACCCGGTAAAAGGCCTTATGCCTCAAAAAATCTCAGAACGTGGTTCAACTTAAGTACCCAATCCCTGTTCCGCGCAGCTGTGTCCCGAGTTAGAATCGCCCCAATGATAGCCGACCTCCGGTAGGAGATGGCACCTGAAGATGAAGAAGAAGAAGCAATGCCCTGTCTCGCTCTTATTAGTGACTAGCAGATTCCCGCGGTTTCACCCGCGTAAGTCCCGATCCCGTGGGAATATCGGGATTAAAAGTATGTTACTCAGGGTGAATGTAGCTTTCTAATGGTGAAAGAATTTTTGAAATCGGTACAGTAGTTTTGGAGATTACCCCCAATATACATACATACATACATATTACCAACGTTACCTCTTTATAATCTTCTTCTTCTAATCTAATATATAAAATTTCCATGTCACAGTGTTAGTTACCGTACTCCTCCGAAACGGCTTGACCGATTTTTATGAAATTTTGTATACGTATTCAGTAGGTCTGAGAATCGGTTACTATCTATAATTTATAAGGCAAAACAACGTTTGCCGGGTCAGCTAGTATTAGTATAGATTATTAACGTTAACGAAAGTGTGACAGACTCATTACATAGACAAGTAATTACTTAGAATCCTATCCTACTAATCCTACTAATATTATAAACGCGACAGTTTGTATGTATGTATGTATGTGACTTTGTTACTCTTTCACGCAAAAACTACTGAACCGATTGTGATGAAACTTGAAATATAGACAGCTGAAGATCTGGAATAAAACATAGGCTACTTCTTATTCCGACATTCCTGCAGGAACGAGACTTACGCGGGTAAAACAGCGGGCGCAGCTAGTTGACTATAAATACGAGTGTTAGTAAACAAAGTAATATAGGAACGATATAGACTTGCAATTTTATTGCATAATTTTGTTTTACGATTATGCGAGATGAATTATGTATAAGTTTTTAATGATTCAAGCGAGCAACATCTGTTGGTCGCCCGTAACCTGAGTACAAAAAATATATTATACAGACGACCACTGTGGCGCGTCGTGCTAATACCCGACTGCAATGCAGGAAGCCTCGGGTTCGATTCCCGCCGGGCCAAGTATTTAAGTATGCTTAAAAAAAATTTGCTTTTGCAAATATTCGCGTTTATAATATTAACTAGCAGTGCCCGCGACTTCATCCGCCTATATTTTTGAAAATATAATATAGCCTATAGCCTTCCTCAATAAATGGACTATCCAACACTGAAAGAATTTTTCAATCGGTTCCTGAGATTAGCGCGTTCCAACCAAACAAACTCTTCAGCTTTATAATATTAGTATGGATAGGAAGAAAAATAGATTTTCTTTTTCTTTCATCGAGACTTACGCGAGTGAACCCACGGAACGAAACTAGATTTTCAAAACTCTCCGTACATTACCGAGGTACCTACGAAGTTCTAACCTTTCGATTGAAATACGTGGGAACAATTTGTATTAACAACTTATTTAGGTATTTCTTCTTCTGACCTTCAGATTTATTTGCAGAGAAAACAAGCTAGCAGTTATTGTACTAACAATACTTGTTAGCAGTTACATAAGCGTTTATGTGCAATTATTTTTACGGTAAAAGGCAATAACTGCAGTGTTTATGATTGGTCGCTCCTAAAATTATGTATAATATGTATGTATAACATCTACCTACACTAATAATATTATAAAGAGTAAAGATTTGTATTTTGTGTGTGTGTGTGTGTGTCATATGTTTGTGATGAATAAACTCAAAAACTACTGTGCCGATTTCAATTCTTCCATTACAAACCTACATTCACAAATTTACACTGAGTAATCATAGTCAAATTCTGTGAACATCGCACAGCGCCATCTAGCCACATGGTAAGCTACTAAGCTTGGGTTTTGGTGACTAGGCAACGGATATAATACTTATATTTATTTTTCTTTTGTAAATTACATAGACAGTGAAAGATACTCAGACCAGAAACAAATATTTGTTTTTTAAACTTGATCTCGGCGGGAATCGAGCCCGCAGCCCTCTGCATTACAGCCGGGTATAACAAATATTGCTGATCTTTGCTGCTGCCGTGTAGCCCCAGCATAAAATAGGGTTACCCCATCTCTTCCCGTGGGTGTCATAAAAGGCGACTAAGGGATCTGAGGGAGATTAACAAACCTTAAGTTCTCCCCGCGCGTTGGCGGATAAACTGCTTGATCCCTAAGAGGGTTGGTGTCAGGCAGGCGGCCGGCCGTAAAAAGATTGCCAAGTCTAATTGCCGAAGGTATGGTCAATGATGACTTACCGACTGCGTCGACCCCAAATAAAAAAAAATGAGGCCAGACTTGGTTTAAACCATGATTTAGGCATAGTAAATTATGGTTTAAGCCAGGTCTGGCACTTAAAACTCATTTTATAAAAGCAAGGCTGGGGTTTAGCGGACCCCGGGCTCCCGAACTACCAGGAACATCGCTCGGATAAGAAGATCTTTGTGCAATAGTGAGGTGCAAAACAAGTTCTTTAGATTATCGTGTCATACGCGGTTTAACCTTTAAGTCACACTTGGATTTGCTATTGCAGTAAAAGTTGCATACATTTTTCTGTGTTTAATGTCAAAATTGTATCTAAATCTTGGATGAATAAAAATTATGCAAGTGCCTTATCAGACCACGCGCAGTGTAGGGATCCGTAGTTGCACTATTTAGGTAAATATTTTTTTATGTACCTTGATGACCTGATATCTGGGAATTGGCTAGCAAGTAGGCATGCGTTCTTAGTACATACTAACACTACTCAATCGACCACATTTCGTTCGTTAGAAAATACGTGATGTCTGCCGGCCCTGGGATCTTGGACTTAAAACGTTTCTGAGCTAAGCCGAGGACAGACAGAGAGACAGACGATCATGACGAAACTATAAGGGTGTCTTATTGACTACGGAACCCTAAAAAGCTAATTTTGAACTACGCAAGCCCCACTAGAGTAGGTTTAGTTTAGCCTTTGGTTTAAATAAATATTTGGGGTGGTGTCTAAATATTTGATCAGACAACAGAGCCTAGGGTAAAATAGCCCAAATCAATGACGTGACGCAAATATACAAGCGTTAAAACAACCACCCCGCTAGCATTATTAGTCGTCGAGTCACTATTTATAGCTACTCATTTATTAATTTTAGTTGCCGCTTGTTAGTTGCATTTTAAGAGGATAGTCTCCATTATCTTTCTCCATACAAACATAGTTTAAATTTTCCTCCCTGGATAAAGACATTAGAGCAGATATGTGTTGTGTATGCCATAAAACTTATATCTGTCATGAGTCATGCATAGTCATGACTCATGACTATGCATCTACCTTTTTATTTTTTTCATTTTATTATTATTTTAATTTGAAAATAAAACAAAATAAAAAGGTAGATGCATTGTCATGACAGATATAGGTTTTATGGCATAAACATATTTGCTCTAATATCTTTATCCAGGGAGGAAAATTTAAACTACGTTTGTATGGAGAAAGAAAATGGAGACTATCCTCTTAAGATGTCAGTCACTTTTCAAATATTGAAGAACCAGCCCAGCTTATCCATAAATTTTGCCACTAAATGTGGTTTATTAAAAATTTGTGGAAGGCTTTTTACGTCACCAATAGTTCCAAGTGTTATCTCCGCCAATGCAAGACATTCCAAAATAATATACGCGGCCGTCACCTCTACCTCCACACACAGCTAGTAATATAGATTCTTAGTTCGTTGCTTTGCAAGCAGTTCAATTCAGACTTTAACCGGCCAAGATCTTTTTTCGATGTTATAAATTAACGTTCCAACCGATAGATTGCTATGTAGGTACTAGTGATGTAACGAATGTTCGATTTTTCACATTCGCGAATGCGAATGCGATTGCGAATGTTTATCGCCAACATTCGCGAATGCGAATGCGAATGCGAATATTTTAAACTTTTATTTTTAAAATTTAACATTCCATTGCTTCAATTTCATTATTAAGAATTAAAAATTACAACAAATTTATTATTAGAAAAACTATAGTTTGTGTACCTTCACTACCTTCTTATTTACTTATATATCATTATTTTTATACATAGATTAATAACTTGCAATTGAAACCAAATGTTAACATAAAAAGTATTAGAAGTTTACTTTAGTTTAAAATAAAATAAAAAATATAATTTTGTTTTTAAAAAAGGGTTTATTTACAAATAGTTAAGTATTCGTTGTTTTGTTTTTTATGTTTATATTTCATTCATTATAAATATATTTAATTCTTCAGATATATAAAGTGAAATGAAAAAATATACAATTAAAGCCAAAGGTTATAAATACTTAATACATTAGATTAGATATTTAAAGTTTAATAATTTTGTTTCAAGTAATTGTTTTGTTTTTTAGTAAATAGAAACTGTAAACTTTATTTAAAAATGGTAGTAAAGTAATTATATAATATACTACTAAATGAATGCAAACCTTACATAGTTGTAACAAGGCTGATTAATGTTACATTTGATGAGATCTCTGAAGTTCTTTTTTCATAAATGAGACTTAAATTTAGAATGTAGAAGTATGATTTAATAAAAAATATCTAAGTATTATCTGTTGTATTATTATTTCATATGCATGCATATAATAATTTCATTTTTTATTATTGAAAACATTCGCTAAATATTGGCATAATTTTTGCGAATGCGAATGCGAATGCGAATATTGAAAAATATGCGGATATTCGCGAATGCGAATTCGAATGCGAATATCCGTTACATCACTAGTAGGTACATCCGATGATAATATTCTACATCCTATTTTTATTTCACAATTGTATACAATTCACGTGAAACATGTGATTTGAGATTATTTAAGCGTAAAATGTACGGGTAAGTAGGTATGTAGGTCGTCAATTCAAGTGTTAAATTGGCTTAATACAATGATAGGTGACTTGATTGTTCGGTACTGTACTGTCACACATAATATGTAGGTATGCATGGACTTATATTATCTATCAATTGGGACATGCATGTTAATTTATAATTTTTATTTAATAATTTCTACCTTTTTTGACATTCTGTCCTATAACTGAAGAAAACCGACGAGTCCACGACGTTACACACAGCGCAATCTAGCCTCAAACTAAGCACTAGGCTTGTACTGTGAGTACTAGACATTGTCTAGTAGACAACGGATATACCTACTACATATTTTACTTTTTTTTTGTAAATACATACATATTATGATACATAGAAAAGACCAGAAACAAATATTTATTTTAAGCATAAATACTTGCATTCGGCGGGAATCGAACCCGCAACCTTCTGCATAGCAGTCGGGCCTTCCCCCGACGCGCCACAGAGGTCGTCAAAAAGGCAATAAAAGGCAAATATTAAAATACCGGAACAATTCAAGTCGACAACAAAAACCCTTACGAGATTTTCGTGGGACATTAAGCAGAAGATTCAATTTACAAATAAAATTGAACCAAGATAAAATTCCAGTAAGTTTTGGAGTAAGTATACCTAGGGGGCGTCCATAAATTACGTGAGGTGTTTTTTGAAATTTTCTGTCCCTTCCTCCCCCCCTGGTGAGATGTCGTGAGATTTTATTCAACCCCCTCCCCCATCCTCCAATCTCACGTAAGATTTTTCAAAATGTGGGTTTCTTACGTAAAAGTGTTGGATTGTTATTGTAAAAAGAAAAAAAAAATTGCAGTAGTAGCCGGAGCAGTAAAATACAGCTCCGGTAGCAGAATTTTTTTTCAGTGTGTACAATCTGGATTAAATGGACCAAAATAGTATAATATTTTTTTGTTTCAATCAGAAAAAAATTTGCGTGATATTTGCCGAGACCCTCCCTCTCACCAACGTAAGATTAGATGAGATTTGACTCGACCCCCTTTCTCCCCTTAAACATCTCACGTAATTTATGGACGCTCCCCTACCTACTACCTAATTACAAGAAGAGACTAACTAAAACACAAATTAACAATTGAATGAGCTTTAAATCAATACCCTGTGGGTAGAGCTAGAGGTCACGTATTTATAGACTCCACTGATAGAATCTAGTCGTTGCATGGCGATACAATATCAAAGGATAAACCGTTTAAAGTTCAGATTCATACTCGTTGAATAAAAATATTGTATTTTGCTTTTGAAAAATACAAAACGGGGGTATTTTGTAAACACACAATAAATAACCTCGAACGGGGGTTCGGTGGTTCGACGCAGAACTAAAAACCGTAATAAATTCATCATGCTATACATACTCTATACTAATATACACTAATACTATACCCATACACTAATATTATAAAGAGGAAAGATTTGTATTTGTGTGTGTGACGTGTGTCGTATGTTTGTAATGAATAAACTCAAAAACTATTGAATTTATTTCAAAAATTCTTTCACCATTAGAAAGCTACATTCACCCTGAGTAACATATGCTACTTTTGATGCCGATATTCCCAAGGGATCGGGACTTACGCGGGTAAAACCGCGGGACGCAGCTAGTTTGACATAAAGTGACACCTCTTTATTTACTTTTTCCTATAAAATTGACAGTTCTTTGTTTACCTTTTTGATTTAAGTTAGGGATAGCTTTTTTGAAGTTGACTCCATAATTCACGCCACTAGTTCCGATGTAAATCTCGCTTTAACTTTACAGTACATAGTAGGAGTACTGTACCACGTTACTTTAAACAATACTGAGGTAGAATATCAGCTTTTGTTTAAACAAGCAGGTACTTATTGTATTCACTAACCTGTTGTTTATCTGCAGTCTCATTGACTGTGGCGGTATCGCTCATCTTATGTTCCGAATCACTTTCCACTTCGTAAATTACGTTATAGAGATCTAGTCCTTCAGGCACATTCGACTCAATGTTGGCCTCCGGTCTGATTGTTAGTTCTTGGTGGATGATCTGGCTACGGCTCGCTCTTATCGAACTTTGCAGGGATTCTGATATGGCCTTAAAGAGAAAAGATACAGTTATACAGATATAAGCTGAAAGGAAAATGATTGGGTGTGTGTATGGTAGGTAAATATAATAAGCTTCTGATCATTATTTCTAAGTGTTTAGGAAATACTGCTTTTTAGGGTTCCGTACCTAAAGGGTAAAAACGGGACCCTATTACTGAGACTTCGCTGTCTGTCTGTCTGTCTGTCTGTCCGTCCGTCCGTCCGTCCGTCCGTCCGTCCGTCCGTCCGTCTGTCCGTCTGTCCGTCTGTCCGTCTGTCACCAGGCTGTATCTCATGAACCGTAATAGCTAGATGGTTGAAATTTTTACAGAAGATGTATTTCGGTTGCCGCTACAACAACAAATACTAAAAACAAAATAAAACAAATATTTAAGAGGGGCTCCCATACAACAAACGTGTTTCAAAAACATCGAATCGAGTAGGTCATGAAATTCAAAATGGCTACCCGATCTGTCAAATATACCAGTCTGCCTTCACTTACCAAAGAGTTCCTTAATTTTATGTTTCAAATTGTCTTTGTGCCAAAGTTTTTTTTTTCATTTTTTTTTTAGTGGTGTGGTCCTGGAAAGCTACCGCGGTTGGTTCGTTGACAGCAACTCGATCCCGACGCAGTAGTTTGACATCTCTGACAGCGGAGTTTTCAATTTTAAAACCGCGCATCCATGGCCCTCAGCCGTCGATTTGAAGATTTTCTGTCAAAATCTTCAATTCAATTCAATTCTGTCTGTGTTGCATCCATTCAATTTGGCTTCGGCATCGATATGAGTAATCGACGCGTGAATTTGAAATTTTCGCGGTTCGAAATTCGGCTGTCAACTGTCAAATGAATCCGATCCCGATGCCGACGGAAGAACCGCGGTAGCTTTCCTGCAGGGCTATTCACGCCCACCGATCCGAATCCGACGGTCGGTACAGCAGTTTTTCGGAATCTTCTTTCCGAGCCGAAAAATCTGGAAATTGCGATTCAGGCTACCGTTTCCGCATATTCGGAAACTCGGCCGACGGAAGTCATATTTTTCCGATAAAAAATCATAAACAATTTTCATCTACATTGAATCTTTCATTTACACCAAAATAATCACAGTTGTCAGTGTCAAACAAGTGTTAAGACTTCAGCGTCAAACGCAGTGTTGCCAATTTGGCAGATTTATCGCCAAAACCACCGGTTCTGGGAAAGGTTGGAAATGGCGAAAATATTTTTAGCAACTTATTCTGATTACATTTTCCCGGGTCTTAGTCGCGTATTATTATTTATTTTCTTACCTCGATGTTTTATTTTATTTTTACAATAGACGTAACAATATTGTCGGAACTGCAGCAGCTTTTTTTTCGCATAAAAAAAACATGAAATTTAGATTCTTCTTCTGTTTTCGCGATGTTGTATTGAAATTAAAGACATTTTTCGGTTTGAATCGCGTGGTTTTTATTACTTTTAGCATTGTTACAACGCTCAACGTCTTCAGGATAGACATATTCAGGATAGTCTATCCTGAAGAAGAGACCTGGAAAGGTCTCGAAACGTTGAGCGTTGTAACAATGCTAAAAGTAATAAAAACCACGCGATTCAAACCGAAAAATGTCTTTAATTTCAACATGAAATTTGTTTGAGACATCACCTTTAGTACTAATTATTACCTACATTAAATTATCTCAATGAGGTAATGTTTAAAAATGTAACTTCTGGCGGAATTTTAATGGACATTGACGAAATTGAAAAAATTGGTAATGGTATCACTGACAATACGCGGTTGAAAGTTTTGCTGTTTCGAAACTTTTGGCAGTTTCTGCTTTTTCTTCACTTCAAATAAATCACAAAATATGCATCGACCCTCGAGGTGGAGAGTCCACCTTCAGAGGACCCTCCCTGCGCTCCCTCCAGTGCCAGAGCCCCTCGAGCGGCTGATCCGGTCCTCGAGAGGCAGGCTGTGGCACAGGAATGGATCGCTCCCGCCCTGCTGGTTCTCGCTGCCGCAGTAGATAAAATGGCTGATGTAATGAAGAGTTTCCGCCTATGAGGTAAATTAATAAATAAGACATTTTTTTTAAATAATTTAATATAGTTAAAATAAACATAAATTTAAAGTAAATATAAAAATAAAGTTAAGTAAAGTGAGTCCTCTCAAACTGTCCCTCTGTTAGGCGAGGGTCTCCTCTTAGAGGGGTTAGCAAGACACCACAGAAGCAAGAAAATAAAAAAAAGCAGGTTTAGTAACTAGGCTACAGCAAGCCTAGCTACTAAATCTGCCCTTACTTCAAGTCCCCTTTGGTGTAACTCACTACGAGTGACATGAAAATTTTCTTGCTGTTGGTCGGCATCACTGGCAATCACTAACTCTCCAATGTCCAACTCCGCCAGGCCAGCCTCCATGAACATATTGTGAAGCACTGCGCATGCATTGACGATGCAGCCCGCCTTTGTTGGTGCACACTCCAACGCCCTGTGGCTATTTAAGCACCTAAACCGTTCCTTGAGCACTCCAAAGCATCGCTCAATGGAATTGCGTGAACGGATATGGATGTTGGTGTAATGCTGTTCAAGCATGCCTTGTGCAGCATGTAAAACGGGAGTCAAGAGCCAGGGCTCCAGTGGATATCCTGAATCACCTGAAAAAATATAACTGCTATTATTATAAGATTCAGAAATCATTATAATCATTTTTGTTACAGAACAGAAAAATAACTGGGAAAATAAGTCTAATTTCAATCCAATATCACAATAACAGAAGAAAATTATAAACAGAATACTAACCAAGTAGCCAACATGGGTCTCCTCTGGAAACTCGTATCATTTTGTCTCGGAGCAGGCTGCACCTCCATATGAAGGCATCGTGGCTGCTACCCGGGTATTTCGCCAACACATTAAGGATCCTCAGATCAATGTCACACCCCTGAGTTTAAAAATTGATATTTGTTAAGTATTTGTTATTGTAAAGGAATCTCTATTTAATCTTATTAATAAACACAGTTTAAAACAATTGATTAAGATTACCGCTTGGACATTTAAGGAGTGGTATCCCTTCCGGTTGACGTAGAGCTCCTCATTCCTACTAGGTATTTTGATAAAAACATGGGTACCATCAACATACCCCACTACCCCTGGGACTCCAAACTTTCTGAAATAGAGTAAAAATGAAACTAAGTAATTGTAATTAACAAATTGTAAGCAGTTGGTAGTGATTGATACCATGGTTAGTTTTATCTTTAGTTGACTTGAAAAAGGTTCTCGGTTCATAGCTTTATTATTATTATCTACTTTAGGATTATTATTTAAAAAAATAATGACAGAATGTTAACTAGTTATAGCATTTTTATTATAGATAATTTAACTTTGGTTGCTTAATGAGACAAAATATTAAGATTTGTATGTTGTTCATCAATAATGTGCTGTTTAATGTTTTGTTTTTCTTTTAAATTACAAACAAATTCAATGTAAACTCATTTTCCCGGTCCTAATTGTACTCTACTGTTACTCTACTTACCAATAAATATGTTACTTCTAATTTTATATATTTCATTTAACACTGGATAGAGTTATGTAAGTGCCTACTTAGTACTTATTAATAGTGAGCTGTGTGTTTACTGGAAACACCACCCACTTTTTAAGGATGTCAGGGTGGTTCATGGCATTAACCACCTCGCTAATGGCCCTAGACACCGATGCCTGGCTCATACTTACATCGCCGTTTCGGCCACAAGGTCTTTGATATGTGCCATTACCAAAAAAAACAAGGCGGCGAGCACCTGAAAACGAATAAGACGGATGACGGACGGACGGACGAATAATACGGATGTATCTACTACCTAAAATTATGTAAGATTTTACATAGAGGTAATTTGAATACTTGTGTAGTTTCAACTTGCCTGTCGGCAGGTAGGTTGAACTAAACCAACTTACCTTTAATTCAACTGTCAGAGCAGTCACCATACTACCACCAGACATATAGGACCTCACTTGCTCTACAAGGCTAAGAGCCATGTCTGGTGGTAGCCTATAATTTTTCTGGAAAAAGCTCCCAAGGAAGGGATTCGTCACGTCCCTGTTACAATGGAGCATTAAAGTGCTTGACCTTTGTTGCGCTCCGCGGCGCCTATTGCGGTTGCGTAACGCAAGAATTATTTCCATCTGAAATTATCCATATTTTCGAAAAAGATGTCTAATAAATAATATTATAGTATATCCGTTGTCTAATACCCACAGTGCAAGCCTAGTTGCTTAGTTTGGGGCTAGATGACGATGTATGCAACGTCCTTTATATATTTAATTAAAGAAAATAACCTTATATTATTCTTTTCAAACTTAAAACAACAATCTAAACCGAACTTCGGTAAGCTTTCCGATGGCTAAATCCTATCGGTAAGATTCCGAATCAATAGCTGTCAAATTCGTTCAACCGACCCGAATATCGGTTTTGTGAATCGCAGTTCGTGTCACTATACTCTGTGGATCGTGTTTTTTTTAACTTTATCCGACATCGGTAGCGGTCCGAAGCTCTCTGAATAGCCCTGCTGGTCGTATGATGGAAGTAAGAATCGAAGCTAAATATGCCACATTTTCCTATCAAATTTTAAATTGGTAAACGATTTTAGGGTTCGGTACCCAATTGTGATAGTGGTACGGAACCCTTCGTGCGCGAGTTTCGCACTTGCCGGGTTTTTTGAAATAATGCTTTCAAAAACTTAAGTAGTAGTATGAGGCCTTACTCGCAAGAACAAGATGAGGTGCTTCCTCAATTCGGCTTGGCTTACCCGTGGCGTAGCAGTTGTCACATTGGAACGGAGTACCAGTAGTTGCGGGTTCTAATCCCGCTGGGTACTAAAGTTTTTGAAAGCACTATACTAAGCTTTTTAGGGACAGAAGTGCCAAGGTAGGGTACTTATGTGCCAAGGTATGCGAATTGGTGGCGGCCATGTAGCCCCGGCATTGAATAGGCTACCATCTCCATTCTTGGGTATTGTTAAAGGAGACAATGGGATAATGGGGAGACAAGCGAAACTGGGCCTCTCACCGCGAGGTGGCGGGTAAACTGCTAAGTCCCAAGGAGGGTTGGTGTCAGGTCAGGCAGGTCGGAAAAACATAGTCAAATCTATAAGAATAACCTACTGTGTTTAGGCGGTCCCCGGGCTCCAAAGAGGGATGCAACCGAGAACATTGCTCAGATGAGTCTTGATATGTGGAAAAGACAGGATTTCCAATCAAGGCTTATATCACCCAGTCCATTTTTCTCTCTGAATTACTATGTACATTTCTATTCTACCTGGAGATGGTTGTAGACATCCAGTTTTGAGAAGAAAGATTTTCAAAGAGTCTACCTAACTACTTAAATTGAGAATGTCAGTAGAACCTATGAATAAAATAAAAATTATATTAGTTTAAAGCATCTATCTATCTATCTAATTTATAAAAAAAACATGTTTGTTGTATAGTAGTCCTCCATAAATATTTATTAAATGCTGTTTTTAGAATGTACAGTATTGTTATTATTAATAGCAGCTACAGAAATAAGTTATCTGTATTAATTTAAACTGTTCAGCTAACACAGTCCATGAGATACAGCCTGATGATGACAGACAGACAGCGAAGACTCAGTAATAGGGTACCGTTTTTACCCTTAGGGTATGGAACGCTAAAAATGATATTAATCAAAGAACTGCATTGTGATAAGAAATGCTTATCAAGCTTCAACCTGGAGATACAAATTGAATGATAACAAGTAAATTATATACATTTTCTTCAATAACAATATATTACAGTGTAGATAAGACGGGTCTTAATAGGTCAGGTCATTATGTAATAATAACAACATTACATATGTAAATGTGTCTATTGATGTCATCAAATAAAATTGTTTCATAACATTGTAACAAGGAAAATTAAATTTTGTTGTGGTAAGCTCATAAATATAACGATTTTATTTTTTTATTTCTAGACATTTGTTCTGTTTTTAGGGTTCCGTACCCAAAGGATAAAACAATAGTTTTAAATACTAAGTAGTGATGATGTAGTGTAGGTGAAACAGCTGACACTGCAAATTATACATTTCAATTTAGCAACCTTATCAAAGATATTCTTCATTCCATTTTTACCCGACTGCCGACAGGAGGGTTATGTACCTATGTTTTATTTATTTAAAGTTTTTTTTGTTTGTTGCAAAGAATGCTCGTATTTTCACATATTTTCCGCTATCTTGTAGGTTTTATTCTTCATTGTCGAGTTGGAAATTAATGAGTCAAGTCAAATCTCTCAAGCAGTAAGTAAATATGCACTTTATGTTGCGTTGTAGTCTGTATAAATACTGTCTGCATTGTAGTAGGTAGGTATTGTAGTTTTGTGTATTATCTCTGCCTATTGTTATACTCATAACACTGTTAGCTATGTTAAAAGGAATCCTACTATGTGGGCATTTTCACTTTTGGGTGCCACCCCCACTTTTACGCTGTCCCACGTTTTTAAAAATTTATTGCATATTAATAATAATGAGTGTTATTATAATAAGTATATCAATCGATGCAGAGTAAATTAAACTATGTGTCTGTGCATCAATATTTATGTAATTAAGCTTAATTAATTCAATTATGGTTAATTCAAATACTCAGGGGAGCCGTTTCTGACTTGTCCCAGTCCTTGTCAGCTTCAAAGTATTGAACTTACTGGTAAAATTTCCTACAAAAACATAATCAAGTTTTGGTTACCATGATAGTGGATCTATTCTTCCGTCACATTTATCTAAAACTGTAAATGCAATTGTAATATTACAGTGGAAAAATACATTTATGTAAAGTCCTCAAAACTCGGTGTCGTCTGACATGTCAGCAAAGTGACGGGTCTAAAGGGATATTCCGTTTTATTTAAAGCCGTTTTATTTTTAAAAAATAGTGACACTAACCACAAGGGATCATTTTAGCTTAGCGAAATCAGTCAGTCTGTTCAATCCGCGGAAAAAATAGGGTGTCTTGCTGGTGTTGGCGGTTGGTCACGATTTGGTAGGTCAGATTTGAAGCCTTTTTCTTAATTATTATATTTGTCTCACACTATCCAACTATTTACTATCTGTTTTTGGTGTTATTTAGCAAGTGTTTTTAGGAGTTCATTTAAAAAAATGTCATTCAATTAAGTTAGAATGCATTTTTCTCATTAGCTACGTGTATAATGTGACGGTCAGTTCAGTGACGTTTTATGCCGTCACATATAGGGCGGACCACCAAAGTCACCAAACTGACTCATAAGGCTAGGTGTACATACGTGTACTCAATCAAATGAAATTTAAGAAATACTTCTTAAATTTCATTTAAATCATAATTTATTTAATTAGCCTTACATTTTTGTTTTTTTTTGCCAATTATTGTGCCATTATAGTTAAGCTATAAGTTAGTTTAAGTAAAAATAATAGATAACTTTCTATTACCTATTCGCATGTTTGACATGTTTGCTTTAATTAATAAAATTAATATTATTAATACCATACTTCAAATTATGTGATTAAATGTTACTATGAAAAAACATCGACTTTTAGTTCTAATTTAGTATTGTACATCATGTAGCCTCACCCTAAGGATTTTAGGTGTGTCAGTTTGGTGACTGTCCCAATTTTTATGTGGTTTATTTTACTTTTATCAGTTTTGTTTTGAAGTTTGCATAATATATATTTTTCTTTTATTGTTTTAAATAATTTATTTTACCTATGCAACTTATAAATTAAGAAATAGGTCACTAAACTTATAAATTAAAAAGAAAATTATGATTGCAATGGAGTCACTCGTCACCAAACCGAATTTAAATCTTAATTTTAAGAAATTTAAAATAAGTAACTCATTAGTGTGTATTGTTTTTTGATAAATTTAATTAATCTGCATTAATTAAAGGTAACAATTACGTTTAAAACCCTTTGTTTTAAATGTTACAGTCGTTTTTCAATGTCACCAAACTGACCGTTATTTTTCTATAGTGTCCACTTAAAAATTGATTTTTACATAGAAATTAAGGTATTTGTAGGAAACAAAATATAATTTTTAGTTCAAAAAACATACGAAAATATTATGAAAGACTTTAATAAACTCAAAACTCATGTCTATAAAATCTCCATAATTTACGTATGGTGGCACTCAAAAATAAATATGCCCATGTACACAAGAGATCAAAATAGGGAAAATTCTATCGTGAAATCAAATTGTACTTACGTCGCTCAAAATGTCTTCTAAATCACAAGTAACATTTGTGTTAATGCTCAGAACTGGACTAGGGCTCGGCGTACGTGATCGATCCGCGGTAACTCCGTCTACAGGGCCCGATACCACCTTTGTATTATATTCACTGAACTCCATCACTGCACGCTGTTGAGAAACATTCCAAAAAAACTTGTAGTCGACTCAATGCAGCGATTCGCGAAACAAATACCCAACCAATAATACTCAGTTTTGCTAACATTTCAACGCTAAACTGAACCGAATCTTACCCATCGAAGATTAGGTTCTCTGGCGAGAACAAAACATTCTATGAATCAATAAAATAATTTATTGGAAAGCGAAAAAATTTAAAATGTAAAAATATTTCGGCACACGGACCACAGACACAGGAAATGTATTTTTGTTTATTTACAACGCGATAAGACAAGCTAAAGTTTTTTACCACATGCAGCACTAACCTCCTTAATGCCATGCAGCCTCGGCTGACACCGAACACGAGTAGTATAATATCCAGCAAATATCATTATTTCCTTGTTTCTACAGCGAGCAACGTGACTAATTTTGTATTAAACTATCACTTTAAAAACTCCACGTTATCATAATTTTCACTTGCACTATCTTCAACTCGATACAATCAAGCAAAGCCAAAACAATAAACAAACTTCTCGCTCGCAGTTGTATTTGTTGGAGGGGACGGAGCTTGGAAGGGATAAAGCGTTGGGTTGGGACACGGACTCGGACGTGGCGTTTGCTTGCGTGATTGATTCGTTGAGTTTGTTTTGTTAAACTTTATTATTATTACGCCACGTGAATGGTTAGCTAAACTATATTTTATCTGTTGATTTCTAAGCGTCCGTTTATGTGACGTCATTCATTCATTTTTCTATTTCTCTATGGTTCAGTGTTTGTTATTTTTGAATTTGAAACTTTCTTGTTTCTGTATTTTATTTCCTAAAAACCGAGTGATATTGTGTATAGTTCAGTGCATACTTCGCAAGAATTTCAGTCATACAATGGAAAATTCTGACGAAACTGAAGTAAACCAGACGTTTCGTTCGCCGCCTCGGCGGAGACGATCCACCTTCTTTGAGAGAAGAGATTCTATCGGTGCGTCCAATTTAGAGTTTTTGATCACTATTTTATGGCATAATGAACTGTTTTTACCGAATATCCTTTCATTACTTTACATTGAACAAGTCACAGAAACAGTAATTAGCGAACTCACCTAAACTATGTAAATAAATATTTTTTTTTAATATTGTTGAAAATTCCCCTGAAAGCTTACAAATATGAACACAATCAGGGTTTTGAAAGTCTTTCAACTCTCATTGGGGGTTTCACCAACTTTATTTCCCTAAAAAATACTCCTGTCATTGAAAATTGTATGAAAAAGTAAAAAAAATCTTCCATTTCTATTACAGCACCCCAACCTATCATTGATAATGCAGAAACAGTAATCAGTAACGCTACTGAGGGTGACAAGAGAGTTCGGGAGATGACTCTATACTATGAAAAACTCCTATCAGAAAAAGACCAATGGAAAAAGGAAGTTAACGAAAGGCGGAACAAATATCATGATATTCAACAGTAAGTTGCATTTAGGTACAAGAACTCCTTTGGTTTCTTAAGGTTCTAAACCCAAAGGGTAAAATGGGCCTCTACTCCACTGTCCGTCTGTCTATATGTCACCAGGCTGTATCTCATGAACTGTGGTAGCTAGACAGTTGACAATGTCACAAAATGATATACCCATTTCTTTTGCTACTATAAAAACATATACCTACAAAAAACAGAATAACATTTAACTCCCTTACCTATAAACTATGACTAATTTTTCTAATGTTTCTCTCTCTCTGTCAACTTTGAAAATTCATGGCACAGTAAAAGACAAATAAGTAAAGAGTTAATGTTTTAGTGGGGCTCCCATACAACAAACATGATTATTTTGTGATATTCATACGAAACCCTTTATACACATGGATGCGCTCTATTGGCAAGTAGCCAGGCTGATTGGTAGTGTCAAGTCAAAGCTTACCACCAAGTTATTATTAATAAGTCCCGATCCCGTGGGAATATCGGGATCAAAAGTAGCCTATGTTCCTCAGGGTAAATGTACCTTTCTAATGGTGAAAGAATTTTCTAAATCGGTCCAGTAGTTTCGGAGATTACCCCCAATATACATACATGTTACCAACTTTACCTCTTTATAATATTAGGTAGTATAGATGATATAATTTTTTTTCAGTACTAATGCACCTAAATAATAAATGTTAGTTTTAAATGACTATAAAATTACTTCCACAGACAGTACAAAATGGCAAAAAACGCACCGAGTCGAACAAGAATGTCCTACACTGCATTATCAAATGAAGACATCGAATTCCTTAAAGCGAAACCTAACCTTACAAAGCTGGTCGAGAGCCAACAAAAATTGCACACATCTACGAAACAAACTGTAGCATTGATGAGAAAAGCTATTGAACTTGACGAGGTTATTGCAAGTTACTGTGAAGACAGAGTGAATCAAATCACCGAGCATATATTAGAGAATAGTACAATCAATTCTGTCTAATGATTAATTTTGTAGCATTGATGAGGAAAGCTATTGAACTTCATGAGGTTATTTATAAGTTACTGCGAAGTCAGAGTTAAAGATCACTGAGCATATTGCTAGTTGGGTCCAGTCCCTATTCTGCAAGTCATGCTTCGGTACTCAGTCTGTAATGGTTTGTGCCCACATCTCAGAGAACATGCAGCAGATGTGGTCTGCCCAGTTCTATTACCCGCTGCCCAGTATACTGGATAACCTCAGCAATATTAATTACACAATTAAAGGAGAGAAATGTAAACATAGAAGCAAATTGATCTAACAAACTGACCATATATTGATAATATACATTAAAATTTCGACAGCTGCCTTTTTTTTCTCACTTAAAATGACAAAATATATCTCGCTTTTGCTTCAAACTCAAATTAATTTACCTTCTCTTTTTGTAGCCAGGCGCATCTTAAACTACTTCTTTTATGCGAGACATCACTGGTTTATAGATTGCAGTTAACTGCAGTTTCCTCATGATCATTTTAAATCACAAACTATAAATTGTAATAAATTACCTTTAGTTGTAACTTAACTAACACTTTAGCTAAGATAACTTGTAAGCTAATGAAATAAGATTGTAAATATACTCAGATTTGTAAATAGAATAAAATTACTTAGTAATCATTTTACTAATAAATATTACTTACTATTTCTGTCTTTATTATGTTTATAGATAGACCCATTTGCTAGGACAAAATAATATGGACTGTATTGTGGCTAAGACTAGACTGTGTTGAACTTTCATGTGGTTGGATAAAGAAAACTGTAAATTGTAACTCAATTTCAGGTTTTTATCAAAATTCAGAAAGAGAACGCTATAGCCACAGTTTACCTAGTAGTTGGACCCTCGCGGCGCTCTTACAAGGTCCCAAGTACCCTCAAATACACGTCAAATATGACAATTACTTTTCTATCAACACTATAATTGAGACACAATTGTGAGAGCAGACTTGGGACCCAGTGACCATCTTTCATACTTTGTTTTCCAGGCCCGGTCACATAACATGAAGGAAACTTGACACATGACTTGTTTTCAAACCCTTTTTCAGAAAACAGACAAGTTTTTGCATACTACTAAAGCGCCCTAGTTCGCATTTTAATAATCTCTTGCTTTGATTTAAAACCAGGGGTTTTATTCAAAAAGAAAGCCCTTCAGGTTCACAGAAAAAAAAATACAGAGCTTAAATTTATTATAACAATTTATTAAATACTTATTAAATTTCAATTCAATTTAACATTTCATTCATATCATCATCATAAACAAATTCGATAGGTACATACAAAATTAAAAACGAAATCAACAAAATGGTAGGAAGAGTGCGTGCCACATAAGTCTGCGCGTGGTTAAAATCGGAACTAATCGCTGTCCGCTAACGAGGCGCACCAACTATTAGGTAAACTGTGCCTAATGTTAGGCAGTGGCGCCCCCAGTCGCGCGCAGTCTTATTTGGCTCGCACACTAATAAAAATAATAAGTAAATGGAATTGTAGAATATACAAATATAAAGTACACGGTAGGATACATAAGGGCAGAGTGACATAACGCCAAGGGTTCTGTAATATCAATTTCTCAGACTTGTATGACTCACTCAAGCCTAAAGACGTCCTTATAAACATTAAATATCAGTGAAAATATGACAAACCATTGATTAATTGTGATTTTGTTTAGGAGTATTTTAAAACACATTTTTTAATATATACGGTCGAATTGAAAACCTCCTCCTTTTTTTGAAGTCGGTTAATAAAATAGAATTTCAAGTGAATGTTTTAAGAGGAGTATATACGCCAACGACCTTGAAACTGAAAATCCCTGTCGCGCTTATCGAAAATTGTTGATTATTTCATGACGGAATGTCGTAGAACTTTTTTTGTGCACAGATTGTAGGTGACATTGTTTCCTACATTTTGGTGTAGTTTTCAGACAAGAACCTCCTATTGGTGCAAAGCCTATCCAAATTTTAGACAAAAAATGTTTGATTTGGCTAAAATGTCGATAGGCTTCAATACGTTTCGACATATTTGTATGGAAACTGCACTAAAATATCGGAAACAATGTCGCCTACAATCTGTACACAAAAAAAAGTTCTACGACATTCCGTCATGAAATAATCAACAATTTTCGATGCGCCCGACATGGATTTTCAGATTTTCAGAATAGGGCCCTTAATGGACGAATTGAAAGTCAACAGAATGGCGGTACCAAAATTAAGAAAAATCACATTGCAACACATTGCAAGCGCATTTTTCCGTTATGTTTGAAATTCGAATAACATATTATCATCAATTTCGATGTTATAATGAAATTTTACACTACCACAGATATAACAATGTTACAATTCAGTTCAATACAGGCAGTAATTTGCAATTAGGAAATCTTTTGTATTCATAAATGACTATTAAAACTATTGTAAGTATATTACAAAATTGAATAGTCTTGTAGATTTTGAGCTTATATTAGTTTATCGGCAGTGAGGACCTGGTCTTTTAGGTATTTATAAATCTTCTTATTGAAAGTAATTGGAATATAAATGCAAAGAAGTTATTAAAGAAAAATACAGGTAAAAAGTTAATACAGTGCAGGTAATTTGTAAAATCAGTTATTAATACGATGTAGAACCGGATGCCTGCAAAATTTTACTGAGGAAAAAGGGTAATTAAAAAAAAAACACTAACAGCTGAATACTTAGACACCACTTAAAGAGGGCTAGTTAGATGATTGGGCAGCTTCTAAGTCCAAAATTACTATGGGATTTTTTACGTTTAGCAGCTGCTTAATTGTTTACGTAGCCCTCAAATACTGAGTAGTGTTTGAGTATTCGGCCGTAAGTAAAGCCGGAAAATAAATACTCGCTTACTGCTCTGGTATTTTGCATTAAGATTTGACACTATCCTCAATCCTATGATTCAATTTAACAATAATTTTAAGGTATGAATTAACCTTATACGCCACATAATAGTTTCAAGACCTATGTATTAGTTGTTAAAAATAAAGATCCTGAGTTGCAAGGTACAAAATACTTGTACTAATTATCAATTTCGATACATTTTATTTAACTTTTGGTGTTATAATAATGACCTTATTCTTTTTCAATTTATTTTTACCGTATTTGGCAGGCATCCGGTACGAAATCACATAAACGAAAAACTTAAATATCCACAGGGAAAAGTTTCATTCTAAATAGTTTCAAATGATCTCCCAACAATTTCAACTCGCATAGTAAATACACAAAATGATACCTAAAGTATACATAATATTTAAAAAAAAAACTAAGAATCAACATTAAATTACACAAATGTAAATACAAACACATTAATATTTACACACAATAAAATCATTAAATTTCATTATTACATTAAAACATTTCATTGAATTACATACAAATTTACATTTTAAAATACTAAGCAGGACTAGATGAAATAAG
Organism: Idaea biselata; assembly: GCA_958496205.1. NCBI lineage: Eukaryota > Metazoa > Arthropoda > Insecta > Lepidoptera > Geometridae > Idaea > Idaea biselata. The sequence goes on along the minus strand of OY292394.1, from coordinate 46,848,876 downwards.
GCTAAGTCGGGATTACATTAAACACAAGTGCACTTTGTATGTGTTCATACAATTTTTTATTCAATTTGATGACCTCGTGGAATGCTATAGGCTACGCAAAAGATTGCAGCTTAGATCGCCATTGTGGTACATTATTTGCAGGATTTTGATTCAGACATTTGTCAAAGGTTCACTAGGGTTGTGGATTCCTATGGGACTTACGCGAGACGCTGCTAACTCAACTATATTTTTGTGTATGAGACCTATACAATATAAAATTCGTATAGAATTCAAACAATATTATATTGTATGAAATCCATACAAATAATTAGAGATGGGCCGACTAGGGGTTCTGCCGACTAGCAGACTAGCCGACTAGTCGGCAATGCAGATCATTATAATTCCGAGATATTTGGGTTAATCATGACCACTCGGCGATTGTTGGTATTTTTGGATAAATTTGCACTTCGAAAGCTGTAACAAAACTTCCCAAAAATGGTTGAAATAAAAATAAAAGTAGGATTTTTTTTAATAGAGCTGAGGCATAGTTATGACATTTTAGATGTTTGATGTTAAAATGATGTATGTAGGCTATGACGTGTTTTGTTAACGTTTTTCTGACTACCAACTACCCACCTTCTAACTGTACTACTAATTTAATTAAACATTGGTTTTATTAGCATAATTTACCGACTAGTCGGCCCATCTCTACAAATTAATAGATGAATGATTGTACAACAAACAATAACATACATAAGTAAGATAAATACACAGAGAGCTGAAAATGAAAGCTTTGCAAAAATGAGCGGCGTTATCGCTAACAGCGATTTCCAGGCAACCTTTGGATGGAGAAGGTTCCATCCAAAATACAGCCGAGTGGAGAAGATTTTTTCAAAATTTTTCGTATGAAACCCATATAACCCAAGTGTTTTAGTTTTTTTTTGCGAAAGCTTAAAAATAGTGCAGTTTTATTTTTTGTTACGTTATATTTTACTGTCTGCTTTCCGAATAAAATAACACATTTCGAAGCTCATACAACACATTTCGTATGAAACACACACGAGTGCACTTGCGCAGTGTAACCCTTGCTTTACTAAAATATTCGACATTTTACAGAGCTATAAAAATATTTGATATAAAAAGAATGGCATAGAAGGTAGGTAAGGTTTTTGCGAACAGACTTGAATTATGGCAGAAACTAACATACTATACTTAAAAGGGTATCGACATTATATGGCGGGAGTGAAATATAAAAAAAAACCAATTTACATGTTTTTTTTTTGAAATTGTATATTCTTTATACCACCTTCTGCAGAACAATTTAGGCTAGGTATAGGAAAGCATGGAGGCTGGAAAGGAAGAATCGAAATATTTAAGAAGTTGGTACCAAGAAAAACTATAGGTAATATTTGTATTTTTGGCAAATATCTTGCAGGAAGGGGGAAGAGATCTGTAAAGTTTTCGAAATGTATTGCATTGATAAAAATTATATTTTAAAAATATTGAAATGCTTTCACATTCACTACATCTAGGGACTCTTTTCAATTTCCGACAAATTAAGAGGATATCCTTTTAAATAAATAAAAGCAGACTGAATTTGCATTGATAAGCAAGACTTACGTGGGTGTATCGTATCCAGACTATACGAAATGTTCGTCATTTCAGTATCATCAATATCAATGGACACCTCAGTAATCATTTGCTGTTGATTACTAGATTATTTCCGTTACACCCCGTAGATAAGAGGGTGTGAATTTAGCGGAAATGAAAAAAAAAACTTTTTTATTTGCATAAAAATCTACCCCCTTAATAATAAACGACAATTAACAACTGCACAAGCTTTGTATTGTTTGTCTTTTACTGTGACATTAAGTTTCATAGTAGACAGACAGAGAGAAACGTTACAAAACTTAGTCATCTGTTTAGTTTAGTTTTTTATATCCAATCAAACATGAAAATGTTTCTTTATACTATTATTTTTTTGAATAAGATCAGTTAAGTCTAATAGGGTTTTGAGAATGATATTCTTCATCAATAGAAAAGCAAAAACTATACATTTCGATCTCTAATTGGTATTTTCTTTCACTCCCGCCAAGGGCGCGTGCTCAAAAAACAAAAGTTGATTACAATTCTGTACTTTACACTTAAAAATAATATCAGGAACTTATCGGTTGTTCTATATTACACTGTACAATAAACATATTCAACTCAAGTGTCTTTGTAAACTTCGTCGTGTCTGTATTTTCTTCTCTTTGGCAGTCTTGTACTCGCGTCTGCAGGGACTGTTTCTTAAATCTAATATCGTGTTAATTTTTTCAACTATTTCTTTTGCCGTTTCTTGGTCAGATTCGAAATCGTGTAATTTGTAAGCTGCGTTCGGTTGAAAGAAGCTTGGGTTACCTGAAATTATGGGAAATATTTATAGTTTGGAAAAAGCGACAACTCCTGGCTAGTGCGTAAATTAAAATATATTTCAAGATGTGTTGCTGTATGCGCGGGCAAAGTAGACAAACTCAAACATAATAGTAGATTGTATAACAAGGGAGCAAAATAGTATTTTTACGGCGAGGGCGTTACTTTGAATCACGAGCAAAGCGAGGGATTCTAACGTAGAATTCTGAGCGCAGCGAGGGATTCAAAGTATACATCGCCCGAGGCAAAAATAATTTGCTCTCGAGTCATATACTCTACTTTTCATCCCCTTCTATGAGAAAATAAATAAGATATGGTGTTACTAACGAAACTAACGAAACTAACAAAACTAGCGAAACTAACGAAACTAACGAAACTAATGAAACTAATGAACTAATGAAACAAATGAAACTCATGAAACTAATGAAACAAACGAAACAAACGAAACCAATGAAACTAATGAAACTCATGAAACTAATGAAACTAATGAACCTAATGAAACTAATGAAATTAATGAAACTAATGAACCTGATGAAACTAATGAAAAAAATGTAACTAATGAAACTAATGAAGCAAATGAAACTAATGACACTAATGAAACTAATAAAATAAATGAATTCTGTGAACAACACACAGCGCCATCTAGCCCCGTGGTAAGCCAGTAATTCATATAATTTACGTTTGATTTCTATGAATGATACATATGTTCCAAATTCAAATTTACTTTGCTCCCGGCTGTTTTACTTTGCTCCCGGCTGTTTATCTTAACAGAAAAGAGCTACTTTGGTCGCACTTATAGAGGACCAAAGCGACACTTTTCGAATAGATGGGATGAAATAGTAGATTGTATAACAAGGGAGCAAAATAGTATTTTTACGGCGAGGGCGTTACTTTGAATCACGAGCAAAGCGAGGAATTCTAGAATAGAATCCCGAGCGTAGCGAGGGATTCTAACGTAGAATTCTGAGCGCAGCGAGGGATTCAAAGTATACATCGCCCGAGGCAAAAATAATTTGCTCTCGAGTCATATACTCTACTTTTCATCCCCTTCTATGAGAAAATAAATAAGATATGGTGTTACGTAATTCGTGTATATACCTATTTACTTAAACAAAAATGTTGGGTATAAAATTTTAATATCACGTTTATTATACAGAAGCCCTCTATAAATATTTGTTGGTTGTTATAGCGGCTACAGAAATAAATCATCTGTGAAAATTTCATATAAATACTAAAAAAATAAGCAAAATAAATAAAACAAATGAAACTAATGAAACTAACGAAACTAACGAAACTAACGAAACTAATCAACTAATGAAACTAATTAAACTCATAAAACTAATGAAACTAATGAAACTAATGAACTAATGAAACTAATGAAACTCATAAAACTAATGAAACTAATGACCCTAATGAAACGAATGAAACTAATGAAACTCATGAAACACATGAAACTAATGAAACAAATGAAACTAATGAATCTAATGAAACTAAAAAAACGAATGAAACTAATGAACTAATGAAACTCATGAAACTAATGAAACTAATGAAACTAACGAAACTAACGAAACTAACGAAACTAACAAAACTAGCGAAACTAACGAAACTAACGAAACTAATGAACTAATGAAACTAATGAACTAATGAAACAAATGAAACTTATGAAACTAATGAAACAAACGAAACAAACGAAACCAATGAAACTAATGAAACTCGTGAAACTAATGAAACTATTGAAACTATTGAAACTAATGAAACTAATGAAACTAATGAACCTAATGAAACTAATGAAACGAATGAAATTAATGAAACTAATGAACCTGATGAAACTAATGAAACAAATGTAACTAATGAAACTAATGAAGCAAATGAAACTAATGACACTAATGAAACTAATAAAATAAATAAATTCTGTGAACAACACACAGCGCCATCTAGCCCCGTGGTAAGCCAGTAATTCATATAATTTACGTTTGATTTCTATGAATGATACATATGTTCCAAATTCAAATTTACTTTGCTCCCGGCTGTTTTATTTTGCTCCCGGCTGTTTTACTTTGCTCCCGGCTGTTTATCTTAACAGAAAAGAGCTACTTTGGTCGCACTTATAGAGGACCAAAGCGATACTTTTCGAATAGATGGGATGAAAAATATGTTTCTTCATTTAGATAGTCACAGATCATTTTGAAACATCATTAATGTGTCTTTGGAACGCGACCTCCAATGAGAAGAAGACACAAGAAACTCTTGGGGTATTTTTTTGCAGTGATTCACATTGTCGCATATTTACTATTTAACAATAGTGGAACTGGAGCACTAAAATAACATAAGCGCGAAAAAAACTGTGTCTAGACAGAGTTACTTTAGCGCTTATAATGCCAACATGTTAACAACCGTTAAAATAAGTCTGTATAAAAAAACACTATCACATCCCCAAACACAAAACCCGCCCAACACCACCCGACCCGCCTCCAGAGCTCTATCAATCAAATCAAATCAAAGTACGTTTATTCATTCGGATATTAGCAAGATATCTCTTAGAAATGTCAGTTTTTATATTTAATCTACTGTGTCTTCGGAACGTGACCTCCAATGAGAAGAAGACACAAGAAACTCATGGGGTTTTTTTGTGTATATTTTTTTGCAGTAATCATATGATTTACATTCTCGCTCTATCGCGTAAAGATCAATATTTACCTGAACTACTTCTATCGCTATAACTGGAGTTGTGGCTGGGAGAGTACAATATCCTAAACGTCGAGCGATTGCCCCTCGTCTCTAGTATTTGACACCACGCCACCGTGTCTATACTGTGTAGGAAATACTTTGATTTTGACTGAAAACAATAACAAGATAAATATTAGTTTCGCTTATTAACCCTTTTTTGTTATGACCATAGTTTAGCGTAGTAAGCTTTTTTACCCCCCGACGTAAATAGAGGGATGTTATAAGTTTGAAGTGTCTGAGGTTGTCGCAAGAACAATATTAATTTCGCATTTCGTGTAATAACCGTTTTTTTGTAATGATCATCTTGCGTAGTAACCTTTTTTAATGGACATTTCGTACAATAACCTTTTTTTGGTAATAGTCATTTCGAATTAATAACCGTTTCGTGAAATGAACCTTCATTACACGAAACGGTTATTAATTCGAAATTATTAATTAATTTTAACGGCTTTGGGTTTTTATTTAGGTATATCTATGGTTTGTCAAATATAGCTTGATTCCTGTGACAGGTCATTTTGTTTGTTTGTTATTTTTATAGTGATAAAAAGAGATTTAATTTGCTAACTATCTCATCTGTTTTCACAGATCATAATTGTGGGGTGTCCCCACAATTATGGTGTATAATTTGTATTTGAACATAATGAATGTAGTCATCGATTCTTGATGCTGACTGTACTACGCTAGCCCAAAAGATAACTGTTTACTTGTAATTGTTCACGCGTGATGGTAACAACACAACAATTTCTCCTTTTATTTTTAGTTTTAAAATAAAATAAAATGCTAATGCATATAAAATGATCTAAAAAACTTACCCAAAACGCCTTATTAGCTACCAAAGGTTCAACTTCTATCCTGTCTAGTGACACAACAAGTTGTACCAGAGTATTGGTGCGCACTTTGCGCAACATGTGCACTCGATACGCTTTGTACTGCGGCGCCTCGGCAGCCGCTATGTGGCATTGGATTTTATCTAGTTCGAATTTCGCTGACGCTTTTTTCTCTAGAATAAGACAAATTAATATTACAGGAGCACACAGCGGACAAAATTGGGAAAGAGACATGGCATTTTTAACTAAAATATTATTAAAATGTTCAATGAAATGACAAGACAAATATACAAGCCGAGTTGAACTGCAAAGTTCGCCGGTAGATGTCACTACGAGGCCTTACTCGCAAGAACACGACAAAATGCTTTCTTAATTTCGACTTGGCGGCAGGCTTACCCGTGGCGTAGCGATTATCGCGCTAGAGCAGATTACCAGTAGTCGCGGGTTCGAGTCCCGCCTGGTACTAAAGTTTTTGAAAGCGTTTTTTCAAAAAGCATTATTACATAGTGTGGTAAACACTAAGAAATAACGTTTAGAAGACATAATATAATTTAGTATTTCGCGTAATAACCCTTTTTTGTAATGACCATTTTGCGTAGTAACCTTTTCTCGCAAAAGCCATTTCGTAAATTACCTTTTTTCATAAAACCCTTCTTTATGATGGTAGTAACCTGTCCTTTCTACATACATGGTATGGTTATAACTTGTTAACAATCTATACCTACTTTATGTATAAGTAAGGACTAATATTTTTAAATGCGAAGGTAATTGTCTATCTATCTTTCACGCTAAAAACCGCTTAATTAGACCTCAGAGAATGACATATGCTACTTTTGATCTAAATATTGCTGGATCGGGACTTACGAGGGTGAAGCCGCGGGGCACAGCTAGTATCAAATAATTTTCCTTACCCTCATTCACAGCTCTGACAGCATTTATAACAGCCTCGGAAGTAGCACTTTCGCCAGTATTGTGTCTCGAAGGGTTCTGATGGCTTTGTCCTGAACTGTCTCCTTTTGCCAGGATATTGTACCCTCCACTAAGAATCAGATCCTCGTGTGTAGGTATGGGTGCACATGACTGAGTCATTTTGTTTTTTAATTCGATGAGACCTAGAATTTAGAATTTGTTTAGATCGGACACAAAATACAATACTATTTCGCCTTCCATCCTTGTAAGTTCTGATTTGTTACTTTAACTACTTGATCTGTGCAAAAGTGAATATAAATATTCTATATTTATTTTAAGCCTGCATTCACACAAAAACATAATGCATGGCCGACACTGAGCGGGATTCGAACCACGCATCTTTTCTCAATCTGGGTGGTATGTACATTAAAATGAATAAAGGAAGAAAATATTTTAAGGCATAGTAAATAAATTTAGAATTTACCTAGACAAGTGAATCTGAATTTAGAGCAAGGTTCGTTGGCATCTAAGCATGGAAATGCCCAGTCTACCTCCCCATCATCTTCTGCGATGCACAGTCCATATTCATTCACCGAGCCGAGACTTATTTCTGGGTGTTCAATGCTGAGGAAACATAATGTTCAGTGTGTAATTTGCAGAAATACAATGTCTTTAGCTTAAACTTAATGATTTGTCATGAAAAATGCTTGAATAAAGTTCTACTAAAAATATGTTGAAGGAGAAAATACGTCTTTCAAAATTCACTCACGGGCGAGGCTTGAACTCGCGTCTTTGGATCAGTACCCCAATTATTCCAAATATACCAGACAAGCTCACACCTTGAGCGACGAATTTAAGAGACTGTATCTTTCCCTTGTCTGTGTTTTTGATTTAGGCTCGTTTAAACGCCATCTATTCACACTACAGGAAACCACTTTTCTGTTTAATCTTCTTTCACGTTCAAGTACTACTTGAACGCTTTGTGCTTAGGCTTAGAGCAATAAGAAACCAATTATGACGAAATTTTGCAAGCACAATCTGTATCATCTCGTCATATGAGGCTCATCAGTTTTCCTCATGCTCATCACACTCCTGCTTGTGCGGTCTTGTTCTTGTGTTTTCAGTATTTTTTTATTTTGATGCAGATTTGGAATCAAAAAGTTAGATGAGATTAGATAATGCTTTATTGTACAAAAATAAAAATGAAGCGTAAAACAAATGGTGATGAAAGTTCTGATATTTGGATGGCTATTCTTTTTAGAAATAAAATCCTTCAAAAACAAACATAGAACATCAGTCTACCCTGGAGCAAGAGGTCTGGAAAGACCTCGAAACGTTGGGCATAGAAAAATGCTTAAAAGCAACATGATTAAAACTAGCTCACATAAAACAAAAACATTCGTTTTATGTGACCTAGTTACTTTATTACATGCTTATTTGATTTTTATAACTAAGAATTATCAGCTTACCTGTACTTATAGCATGTAAAGCCAATCAAATCTTTAATCTTAGCTGATGCAATTACGCAGACAACAATCGGATAATTTTGATGTTTTTCCGGTAACATAGTCATGAATATCTTGAATGACATTGTCTGCATCCTCATTTGGGCCGTGCCATCGAACTTAGCATATTCCAGGTACTGACGATGTGGTAGATCTGGGCAGTTCTTCAACTGTTCTGCGAGTAATGATTTCTGTTTTTCCGGTTTTCTTACTTCATTTTTAGTAAAGATTTCAGCTGCTTCCTCTGTTGTAAGGGGTGTTGAGTCTTCCCATTTTATAACTTGCATTTTGGCTGCTTTTTTTAATGCCTGTTCTTTTTTGTCTAGCCACTGAGCTGTGTCAGTTCTTTGCCTATATAGAGTTAAAGGGTATTATATGATCGTTATATACAAAATACTTATTGAAAACTGCATACCTAGAAAACATTTCTACAATCATACTAACAATGTTTTTTTTTAAAGTGGAAAAGAAATTGCTCATACCAATAACATAAATGTATATTAGTATTATCGTGGTAATTGTCATGTTTGTTTTAAAGTATTTTATATTGAAAGATTTATTCAATCGAAATTAATTTTTGTGGCTTTTTATAGGACTAAAATCTTTAGTTAAAGCACAGCACTTATAAGTATTATATCCGTTGTCTAGTCACCGTAACACAAGCTTAGTCGCTTACCACGGGGCTAGATGGCGCTGTGTGTTGTTCACAGAATTTATTTATTTATTTACAACAATCTATCTAATGACCTACATTCATTATAATATTGTTTTTTGGTGTATTAAATTTCCTCGGGTTGTTGCACGGCAACAGGTGATTACCCTGCTCGCCACCCCCTAAGGCCTTCGCTGCATTGTACTAATATTAGTATGTGACATAACTACTGCAGAAGCAATAGCTATAGGATACCATTAACCCCACCTTTTATTCCATTATTTCCATGGGATTTCGACTTATGTGGGAGAGGTAACAAGTGAGAATTAGTCATTTGAAAGTCGGGGTAGAGAATACTTGGTCATGAATTTTAGGATTAAATTAAAATGTAATTTACCTGTAGGTACCGATGCCCTCGTGTCGAACATAGCTTCCTATTGGTTCGTCATCTTCACTATCACCCATAGAAGGGTATGCATCAAACTGGGTCACAATTTCTCTCTCGTTTTCGTCTTCAGATATATCTCCCATGCCTTCTTTGATCTTACTAGTCCCCGGCTGATTCAGCCTACCTTCCCTGATCCTCTTCTTCTCCTCCAAAGCCTTGTTTTGAAAGATTTTTGAGAAATCTTCCCCAGCCATCACGATTTCGCAAAGACCGGTGTCGTCCGTGGCTATGAAAGCATCCCGTATGTTTTTAAGGAGCCAGATTTTATTATCGTATGTGGCCATGGCTCAATATTTGAGGATTTCACCTTTATTTTCAATTCATTCTGAAAAACAACAAAATGCGAAGTGGAAAGAATTTACAAACACATGGTGTGACAAAATTTAGTTTTTTGCCACTGTCATGTAACCGTTATGTCATGTTGACTAGTTAACACTTTCACTGCTTATCCGGATTTTAGTGGTATACATGGTCAATCTATGGCTATTGCTTACCGCACAAAATCCCAAGTGTACGACTTCCTTTATTTTAAAGTTGTCAACGTCAAGTTACAAAAAAAGAAGAATGTCATTGTCAAAAGCGTTGCTATGGTAACCGTTTTTCAAAATATCGCTCGTATTCTAATGGTAATCTACTTTGAATTTTAGAGTTTTCGCTATTTTTAGTGACCCAGGTTTGTTAAAATTTTTGTAATTTACTTTGATTTCTATCCTAAAAACCAATTTGATTGTTTTTCCACCTTATTCTCCAAATACTATTTTTTAGGTTATGTTTTTGTCTATATATATCGCTTCTTCGTCCTTCGATCCCTATTCATTTGGATAACAGTCGTTCTTGCTTTTGTAATTTAACTTCTCACAGTTTCGTAGGCGCTAATGGTAATAATAATGGAAACATGCCCAGAAGATTTTATTACAAACAATTAATTTACACAAGAATAAATATGGTCAAAAACTGATTTACAATACAAAACACAAACTTAATAATGTTAAGTTCACTAGTAAAAATAAGCAGTAATAGATGAGCGGTCAAACGCTCATCTATCATGTGTATATATATATATATGCGTGATAGATGATGATGACGCTCATCTATCATGTGTATATATATATATATATATATACACATGATAGATGAGCGTATGCGTGATAGATGATGATGACGCTCATCTATCATGTGTATATATATATATATACACATGATAGATGAGCGTTTGGCCGCTATCTCACCTAATAGTAAGTAATGAATATTGATTATCTAAGATGTAACACACTCATCTAGAAGAAGGAAGATGGCAGTGGAACAAGAACTGACCCGTCTTTCTTAGTGGCTGCACCTGCCAATGTATCGGAACATGGACAAGTCCTCTAGGCGCTACAACTTACACTAGACTAAGACTTAGGTAACAAGCCGCTGCTGTAGCCTCCCACCATGAAAACCCTTTTGGTTACATTGCATTCAGTTTACTTGATGAAGGTACTTAATGTACTTTTTGCATAAGGAAATAATATTTATCAAACATACAAACATTTATAATATTAGTAGATTATTCTAGGAGCATTAAATAATACTATAGTTTCCTATAGACAGCATACACCTCCTTAAATCTTGGACACAAGTGTAGTAGTTCTGGTATGGCGGTGACAGTGTTCCATCAAAGAGCTTCAGAACCTCGATGAACCTCTTCATTCCATCACCATATTTGCCTGCTTCCATTTCAGCCTTTCCTAGTCTTGTTATGGTTTCTGTGTCCTGGGAAAAATAATAATTATGTTAAAATAGAGGATACCTTCTCTTTTCTTCATACAAACCTTACAAATGTAGTCGACTGTTTCCTCCGTGGATAAAGACATTAGAGAAAATATGTTTATACCTACCATAAAACCTATATCAGCCAGGACCATGCATGCCCCTACGTTTTGATTTTATTCATACTGTATTTTTTTAAAATTTGATGTCTATTCTAAATAGAAAATTTTTAATACATTTTAAAATAAAAAATTTTTTCAGGTTTCTATGCTGAGCTCTGATACAAAATGGCTGATGATGAAGAAGGTAAGCAATTGCAAATTGATTCAAGATTTTTTTACCGATGCTAGGGCAATATATTTTAAATTAGTTGTTTTTAAAATCTTAGCCTAATGTTGGTGCATGACAAGCTGCAAGTTCGAAATTTGACAGGGTCCTTATCTAACCCTCCCTATCCTACCTTGTGTTTTTTATATCTAACCCCATAGTAGGACAAACCCATGGAACTCAAACAGAATATTCATGAGGTAGAGTATGCTACGCCTGGATAATCTCAAAAGGGTAGACCTTTTGAGATTATCCAAGCGTAGCATACTACATCTTAGTCACTTTGTGTATCTTATGGCCAACTACTGAAACACCACTTAAAATATACTTAAGTATTTGGTCAGCTCCTAAATTCAAAATTAGTGTGGGATTTTTGAGTTTATGAGCTAGTTAATTGGTTAAGTTGCACTCAAATTTTAAGTAGCATTTCTGTATTCGGCCGTTAGACTATTAAGTCACAAGCATGAGAAACATGTCGAGTCGACATAAAGGTTTCGTCTCTTTCTCTAAAACGACGAGAAAAAGAGACGGAACCTTAATGTCGATCCGATAAAATGTATCTCGTGCTGTCATGCTAGCCTACCATGTCATTAAAACAGAGAAATAAACTGAGATACTATATTTGTTGTGTGTTTTATGTAATTGTATTGTAATAAACTCATTTTATTTTAAATTAAAGACGATATTATATTATATACTAATTATTTTATTATATACTAAGAATTCTTTGTACATTTCAGTTGTAGAAGAAGAACACGTAGCGGCAGCAGAGAGTGAGACAGTAATTTCTCCTGTTGATGTCGAGAAACCTCTCGCTCCTCCCAAGTATGAGGTTCGACCTCTACTTGGCGATAAGTAAGATCATTTTATTTATTTATTTCTCATTTATAGCATACATGTCACTTAGAGCTAAGTATACAAACATTGTATAAGAAATCCCTATTTGACATGCGCCTTGTTCAAGCATTGTAGAGACAGAGATTGATGACTTATTTATTAAGTTATAGGTAGATAAGGTAGGTACATATTGACAAAATAAATGTGCTGTATTGACGCCAACAAACACTAACCTAAGCTAACGCACGACGCCCCGATCATCGCAAGAATGAATTTCGAAACGCCTAGCAATGCAATACGTAGGCGCGGGGGAAAGGTAACCCATTAATAAGTCTATCAAAGGGTTACCCCATCGATGAGGTTTCCGTAATAAAACGTAAGCCTGTCGCCTGGAAAACTCAATGATTGGGTTACCATATCAAAAGTGTTGTAGGTAGGTTACCCAATGAAGACGGTCCCCTTATCCAGATGGTAAGCTGAGCGAAGGGGTTTGCGTTCGATAGAATTAACTTCAAAGCGGTGTTTTGCGGTCCCTGTAAAGAACACACACTCCAAATTTCAGCTCTCTACTATCAGCCTTAACCCCTTATCAGTCAATCAGTTAGGATAAATCTATGAATTCAAAGTATCTATACACTGAAATTCGTTCAACCGTTTTCGCTTGATTGACACACAAAATGTAAAGTTTCGCCTTTATAATTCAAATGACAAAAAATAGGATAAATGGGAAAAATGTAATAAAATATGTTTGTGTCTTTTAATATACCTATTAAATAGGATTATGCACTACATTTCCAGGTTCCAAGCGCAAAACGTCAAGGACATAATACTGCAGTCGATGCAGGAACAACTGACGGGTCGGCAGTACAGAGCTGACCAGGCGGGGCGATGGGCCAAGACCATCGCCAATGGAGTCCGACAACGTGTACAAGGATTGGACATGAAACGGTTAGTAGAGTTACATGACCTCTGTGGTGCGTCGGGAGAAACCTCGACTGCAACGCAGAAGGTTACGGGTTTGATTCCCGCCGGGGACAAGTATCTATGGTAACCATAAGTGTTTTTTTCTGGGTCTGGGTGTTTTCTATTATATTGTATCATATGTAGGTATTTATTGGTAGGAGGTAAGGTGGATAATATTAACTGGTCACATCCACATTTTTTCTTCTTGTTTGTTCTTTATTTTCTAACTTTCCGTATAGGTTGTATGCCCGTGTTATTTGCTTAACTCAGTAAATCTGTGAATCAGTATTTTTAACTCAAGGACGGCTGAACCGATTTGGCTGAAAATTGGTGGGGAGGTAGCTTAGAACCAGGAAACGGACATAAAACACTAGTTTTATTTACCTCCAAGACGGAACATAGTTCGCCAGTTCAGAAATAGAAATAGAAACTCATTTATTCGCAACAAATATACATGATACAACTAAAACCAATGAATAGTTTTGACTACATACACCATTTGTTACGAAACGGACCCCAACTCAGCATAATGCTAGTCTTTCGACTAGCGTTGCTCTTAAGTTGGCGCCGTAACGGTGACGTCAGCAATTCAGCCAGGTATACGTCGAAACAAACTTATAAACTATAAAAACAATAAATATAAGTTCAGCGAGTTTATATTTATTTCTCTTTCCAGGTACAAAATAATAGTTCAATCGACTGTAATGGAGATGAAAGGCGCGGGAGTAAAGTGCGGGCAGCGTTGCATGTGGGATCCGGAGACCGACGGCTATGTCGACGATCTCTTCAGAAACGACTCCATATTCTGTTACACTATAGTCTATGGGGTTTATATGTATTGATGTTACCTACATCTTTCAAAATATGTCCCCCTTACTTATAAACGATAAGTTCCGATCCCGTGGGAATATCGGAATCAATAGCCTATGTTACTCAGGTTGAATGTAGCTTTTGACGACCTCTGTGGCGCGTCGTGCGAAAGCGCGACTGCAATGTGGTTGCGGGTTCGATTCCCGCCGGGTGCAAGTATTTATGCTTATAAAATAAATATTTGTGTCTGGTCTGGGTGTCCCTCTATGTATAATATGTATGTGTTTACAAAAGAAAAAAATATATAAGTATTATATCCGTTGTCTAGTCACCGTAACACAAGCTTAGTAGCTTACCACGGGGTTAGATGGCGCTGTGTGTTGTTCACGGAATTTATTTATTGATTTATTTATTACTAGCAGATTCCTGCGGTTTCACCCGCGTAAGTCCCGATCCCGTGGGAATATCGGGATCAAAAGTAGCCTATGTTACTCAGGGTGAATGTAGCTTTCTAATGGTGAAAGATTTTTGAAATCGGTCTAGTAGTTTCGGAGATTACCCTCAATATACATACATACATACATGTTACCAACGTTACCTCTTTATAATATTAGTATAGATATAGATTTAGTTCTCACATTGCATCATGTTAAGTAAATGAACTGATAGATATAGGATTTACTTAAGCTAATAATACACAGGCGACAGTGACACTGCGACTTTACCTACAGAGCCCACACCAACAGCACACATGCACTAATTGTTCTTCATAATGTGTGTTGTAGGCGTGGGCTCTATATGTAAAGTTGCAGTGTCAATTTCGCCCGTGTATTTTGAGGTTAACATTTTATTAACACTAAAATGTCTTAATAAAATGAGATTTTAATGTATTTTCGATATTGTTATTTCAACCAAAGGTGTAAGATATCCTTATAGTGCGTTTCATCTTAAAATTCCTTTGCCGTTATGTTGGTAGTAAAATAAATAAGTGCTGCCTTAATGCCTTGAATGTGCTACCTTAAATTTAGGGAGGTTTGTTTATGAAGACTGAATGGACGAATCTCCGTGAATTCAAGTTATAAGGTATAACACATTCAAGGGATTAAGAGAATAGTCTCCATTCTCTTTCTCCATACAAACGTAGTTTAAATTTTCCTCCCTGGATAAAGACATTAGAGCAAATATGTTTATGCCTTAAAACTTATATCTGTCATGACTATGCATCTACCTTTTTATTTTTTTCATTTTTTTATTTTTTATTATTATTTTAATTAGAAAATTAAAAAAAAATAAAAACGTAGATGCATTGTCATGACAGATATAGGTTTTATGGCATAAACATATTTGCTCTAATGTCTTTATCCAGGGAGGAAAATGTAAACTACGTTTGTATGGAGAAAGAGAATGGAGACTATCTTCTTAAGGCAACACTTATTTGTTTTGCTGCCAACATAACGGCATAGGAATTTAAAGATGAAACGCACTATACAATATATATATACCCAGTAAGAGGCTCGCACCCAATTGGCCCGAGTCGTATCGCCAAGCGGATAAGTCTGTCTAGCGGTACGTAGGTCAGTGCAGCCACAACTCGTTCTTTAATCATTGAATAGAGAAGCCACCGACAAAAATAAAGACTGAGACAATGCACTGAATCAATCTTCTTTTTTAACCGACCTTAAAAAAAGACAAGGTTCTTAATTCGGTTGTGGTTACTTCTTAGGATTCCGTAGGTACACAAAGGGTAAAACCGGGACCCTAAACGAAGACTCCGCTGTTAATCCGTCTGTCTGTCTGTCTGTCACCAGGCTGTTCATAAACCGAGACAGTTAAAATGTTCACAGATTATCTTTTTCTGTTGCCGCTATAACAACAAAAAAGTAACACTAAAAACAGAATAAAATTAATATTTAAGTGGGGCACCCATACAACTTCTCCTTCTCATCCGAGCGATGTTCCCGGCCCGGGGTCCGCAAAAACCCCAAATAGTTTTTTGATGATATTTGGGATTGCCCCAATAGATGGGGCAATCCTATTCTATGCCGGGGCTCCCATACAACAAACATGCGTGAGTCCGACTTGCACTTGGCCGGTTTTTTTCTTTAGCCAAATTTAATAGTATTTTTAATATAGGTATTTGTAGATGTAATGGAACTCTCCGGCGTGATTTGCGAATATCAAATTAGTATGAATACTCTAATTCTGATTAAATAACTTATTCTCGTTCTGTGTTTGTGAAACAATTCTCGTGTCCTGTATAATTTCGTGTTCACACACGGACACAAATCCTAATACTATTTACGGTATGCTAATATTATTATGAATTATTTTATTATGTTGCAAGAATTTCGTTTGATAGGTAGGTAACTCAAAAATATAGAACTGAAAATGCCATTTGACGAATTGAAATCAGAATTTGTCCAATACTTAGGTAGGTACCTATTTAGATTTAACTTTTCCCAAAATATAATTAACTAGCAGCTCCCCGCGGTTTTACCCGCATAAGTCCCGATCCCGTGGGAATATCGGGATCAAAAGTAGCCTATAGCCTTCCTCAATAAATGGACAATCCAACACCTAATTTTTTTTTTAAATCGGACCAGTGTTTCCTGAGATTAGCGCGTTCAAACAAACAAACAAATTCCGCTTTATAAAAGTAATAGATTAAAATTGTTGCTAGTTATTATTATAGTTATTTAAGACTAGCTGCATCCCGCAGTTTCACCAGCGTAAGTCCCGATCCCGTGGGAATATCGGGATTAAAAGCAGCCTATGTTACTCCTCGATAACGTAGCTTTCTTTTTGTGAAATAATTTTTGAAATTGGTCCAGTAGTTTTTGAGTTTTTTTTTTAAATACTTACGGGATCGGGTACTACGCGAGTAAAACCGCGGGACACAGCTAGTTAGTGTAATAGACTTACTTGTAAAGACTTCAATCCCTTCAAGATGTTTGTATACTGTTGACACAGGCCACACTGCACCATGAAGTCCCTGCAGTCCACGGGCACTGCTACCACGTTAGGGCATGGTCTGTCAGAGTCACACCTACAAATATTTACAAATTCGTTTTAGGCATTCCTTTGAATACATAGGTAAGCTGTGGTCTCGACATTAAACAAAGATAGAATATAAATACATATAGATAATTGAATAATAAGAGTTATTCCTAGATTCTTCATCTGTTTTCGCGATGTTGTATTGACGTTAAGCGTTGTAACAATGCTAAAAGTAATAAAAACCACGCGATTCAAACCGAAAAATGTCTTTAATTTCAGAGTTATTCCTGTTATCTAAGTACATTTGTCAAAGGAATTGATAAAATGCTTTCCATAAATGTGCACCCGACAGGTCTTGAACCGGCAATCTTTAGGTACATTCCCTGTAATGAGTCGGTCCTGTCAAGTGCAATTTTTGGAAAGCATTTCTTCAAATAATCAGTCATCCCAAAAGTTTGTTTATTACTGAGGATTAATTGTTTATTTTTGTCTTTTCGACATATCCAATCCACTTATGTGAGTACCCACAAATATCTGAACATATCTGCTCTGTGGTTATACCATTGTTCCGATACCATATAACTATCGAAATAATAACCCACTTCTGTGCAAAAAAAAACTGAATGTTTTGCCGCGGTCAAACTTTACCTGACCGTGAGAATAACTTTCAGAATAATAAGCCGGGACGGAAATTCCAAATACGTAGGCATGCTTAAGTTTAAGTGCAGTTCAATTATCGTAACATTCAAAAACAGTCTCCATTAATCACTTGCCTATTCTCAGAATTCAAAACAGCAAAATGCAAACGTCAATCGGAGAGACAAAAAAACTTAATAGTTGCATTTATATGCAGCGCGCGCCTTATTCTGTCTGCATATTATGAATTTTATGCGCAGTTGTGGACCTCATTATCCTCCCGAAATACGTAAATACTATTGATGTACCCGAAATACGTCTAATTGTGTCGACTAGTTGCCATCTAATAGTGTCGACTAGTTGCCATCTAATAGTGTCGACTAGTTGCCAACTAATATTTATGCAATACAACCAGCAATTATGAAATTAGTAGTACATTTGACGGTGGTTACTTTTAAACGTGTAGACGAAACACGTCTCAGCCAGTACGGCACCTAAAATGTCTCAACAATGCCTCAGCTACTCTATTTTTTTTTTCGAAAACGGTTTCATCATTGTTTGGAAGTTTTGCAAGGATTTGCTAAAGCTACAAAAATGCGATTTTTTGCAAAAATACCAACAATCTCCGAGTGATGTTGACTAACCCAAATATCTCTGAATTAAAATGATCAGCATTGCCGACTAGTCGGCAATTTTAAAACCGAGTCGGCTAGTGTGCTAGTCGGCAAACCAATCTCGACCCATCTCTAGTAAATACGCCTTTCTGCCTTGTGATGAAATGTGTATCTACAAATAGTTCAGGAAAGTAATTCAGGCAATTTTATTTGGCTGCAAGCTTCACATCCTGTAATGATTATTCTCTTACTTGAATCTTAAATAATCCTGTGGCATATCGTCGAACCGAGGCCAGTTTTCTTCGCAAGGTATACACTTGCAGTCGAACCAGTACTGATCCTTGAGTTCAGCTTGGCGCTTCTCTTTTGGCACTGTTGTGAATATGGGACCGTAGTTTTCAGCCACTTCTTCGCCTTTCTTTATATTTTTCACAGCCCTTACTACAATTGTTGATCCAATGAAATATCTGCAAAAATACCGGAAAACCTATATTTATTCTTTCTGAATATAAGTTGGTAACCTAATAGTTAAAACTTGGTGCTTAATTTCCATTTGTGTTTGTAAATTACTAACCTGACGACAGAAGGATCGCAAGAATGGTTAAACAGAGCTAAAGTGGGAAACACAGCTCCCGCCAGAAACACTGACTTGCCGTAATGCTTAATTATGTTTTGCCCAGCTTTGGGTTTCTCGCATTGTAGCTCAGCAACCTCGTGTGCGTTAAACTGTGCAACTTGCAAATTCTTCAAGATGAGACTTCCGAAGAATGCTACGTCTTCCTTATGCTTATCCTCTATGGCCATAGTCTTCAGTTCTCCAATATCAACCGGTTTGGTTCTAGGCTTTCCCTCAAAATACCCAGTTAACTCTAGAAGTTTTACCAGAAACGCTGTCATTTCACTCCTATGCAGCAAATCTTGCTTGGTCCTCTTGTTTTCGTGTGCAACTAAGTGATAGATATTTCTGTAATCGTTAGTTTTATAAGGGCGACTAGGTTTGGCATCCAGATCTTTAAGGTTTTTAAAGTACTCCTTCGAATATTGTGTGATCATCCTCAAAGCTATGTGACAAGTGACGGAACAACCTGATCTCCAAAGGATTGGAAGAATGTGGCATTCGTACCCGTGATACGATTTCTGCGCTGTTTCCAAACATTTTTCGCTGCAGAAGATTGCATTTGGACACTTTGGACATGGTAACGGGATAGGGCACCTGAAAGATATTGTAAATTATTTAGTCAAGGTCTCTCAACAAAATAATCTGCAGAAAACAATGATGTTTATTTCTGTACCTACTTGACAAAACAATTATGACAGTGTGTCTTAGAATATTCTTCCAATAAAACTCCACTATGCGGTTTTTCAACTACTATAATTTCCCCTGCTTCGATATCTCTAGTTGAAGATGCAAACCGGCCTCGTACTTCATCCTCATCGATCCTAATAGCATCAGAAACAGCAGGATACTCAGGATTATGCTTTCCTTGCAACTTTGGTTTTGGGAGCGACTTCTTTATCGGCTCCGGATCATTCGGGTTACCAGCGAGAACCAGACCCTTATGGAGAATTTCTATCATTATTTTGGAGTCTGTTCTTAATTTCTGACGTTTTTCTTTATCTAATTTAGCAGCTTCGTCGAGAGCAGTGATCGTTTCCCTGAAAAAAGTTACATTTTAGTTAAAAACATGCAAATTCCCAATTTCCTAATCACAATGATTGTAGAAAACTTACTGGAACGCCTTGATAGCCTCCTGATTACGTTTCAAAACGAGTAGACTCCTCGCTTTTCTTTCGAATACCTTGTATTGTAGATGTCTTGGGTACGGGAGTGATAAGCATCTTCTGATGTCAGATATACAGTCTTCAAACTGCTCTAGGTGATTCAGAGCAGCTGATCGATTTGCGAGAAGTATTGCTAGCTCTTCCGCTGTAAAGGTAATAATAAACCTTTTTAAACTTAAACTAGGTTTTTCTGATAGATTGTTGTAAGTTGTAACATCGGTATGTGTAACAGGAAATATCAGTTTGAAAAATATGTAGCAAATAACAATGATTAATACATTTTAATATTACGTTAATAATATTCAACAATAGACTTAATTATTATTGTTATAAGAAATAGAAGTAAACAAAATATGAAATAGGTAAGTGAATAAAAAAGTTTGTGGTTAGGGACCTTGTAACAATCGCAGTAATTTTCAAGAATTGGATCATTACGAGTAGTAAATAAGGACAAGTTATTATTTAATTAATTATTTCTGCATCAAGCAAAAATGATCTCATAAGTTACTCGAATTAAGAGTAAAGCTGTGTCCATATAAGACGAGGGTATTTCTGTAACACCTAATTAAAATTATCCCTAACAGGAAAAATCTTCGTTCGACAATAGGTATAAATTATTGTGGTTAAAAGGTCAATTTTGTGGCACTAAAGTTCAAATACCATTTCTGTACTAAGTTAAAGCTATATTAGATTTCACGAATCTTAAATTTCTTCAATAATTGTTGTGACATTTGATATCAATACCTCTATAGCAACTTACTCTATTCTGTGTCTTTGACTTACTTTCTTTCTCCGGCATGTAAACCATGCTAAGACTATAAAGCTGCATTGCTTTCCCCCAGTCCCCTTTCAACACAGCCTTGTTAGCGTCCTCTTTAAAATCTAATGCCTTTTTCTTGTCCTTTTCAAGAACATCACGGTTCTGACATTTCTCTAATTCGCTCGCTAAATCGTAGTTTTTTACAACCGGCAGACTGCATAGATACGAAACACGTTTTGTATTCGACTCTAGATTGTCGAAGTTATTTCTAGTAACGTCATCGAGGGAATCGTTTACGGTTTCGTGGAAATTCTTAAAAAAGCCTTTTTCGGACATTTTTTTTAACACTTCACTTGCACATGTAAGCTATTTGTTTGTGAATAGGTTATGAACTGCACGGGAAAGCTTTTCCCAACGCGGCGAATGTTCGTTCGAGGGATCTATTTTTGTAATTGGGACGAGACGACGACGCCCGTTCCGTTCTTTACTTCAGTCAGTTGATGTTTTCACATTGGACTGAAAGGTGTTCTAAATAATCTTTCATTTTGTTTTAATGCAGTTGTATGTGTTACAGTCATCAGCAACGCTATGGATTAACACGAGAATATGGGGTGGGAAATTTATGCAAAACGATCTGACCCGGCGAACTTTGTTCCGCCTTAAACGCAAAAAAATAGAAACGTGACTCGCGCACGAAGGGTTCCGTACCACTATCACAATTGGGTACGGAACCCTAAAATGGTTTACAACAACCAATTTTTAAATTTGATAGAAGAATGTGAAATATTAAGCTTTGATTCTTACTCCCATCAAGGCCCATCAAACGACCGCATCTCTCAAAAAAAAAACCTATGGCACAAAGAAAATCTGAAACTTATAAGAAACTATTTGATAAGTGAAGGCAGACTGGTATATTTGACAGACAGGGTAGCCATTTTGAATTCCATGACCTACTAGATTTGACTCTGACCAATCAGAAGCGACCTCACATTATACTAAAATTCCCTTGTAGTTTTTGAAACACCTTTGTTGTTTTTAGTATTTGTTGTTGTAGCGGCTACCGAAATACATATTCTGTGAAAATTTCAACCTTCTAGCTATTACGGTTCATGAGATAAAGCCTGGTGACAGACGGACAGACAGACAGACAGACGGACAGACAGCGAAGTCTCAGTAATAGGGTCCCGTTTTTACCGTTTGTGTACGGAACCCTAAAAAGAAAAGAAAAGAAAGAAAGAAAGTATCATATGTCCTTTTCCTGGGTCTAAGCTACCTCCCCACCAATTTTCAGCCAAATCGGTTCAGCTGTTCTTGAGTTATAAGAAGTGTAACTAACACGACTTTCTTTTATATTTATAGAAGAAGAAATGTGTGTAGATTCCTGGCTAGGGTTATGAAAAAAATCTAAAATGCCACTTTGTATTCGTCAAAATCGGGGACGCAACTCCTTTGTTCATTTTTTGCTTCTTCATACCTATAGTGTAGGTGGGTAATCCCCCTGAAGGCCGGTCTAAATGACTCATTAAGACCTGTATTTCTGGTTTTAATAGTTTAGGATTTTCAGTATACTATAGGTATCTAGCCAAACAAAAGCTTTAGGTATTGTGACCTGTGATGAGGTAGCTATAAATAGGTAGATAAGATATATACCTACACAACAATCGAATTCAGTTGATACTAAATCATTGAGACGGGTCACTTTAAAAAAAAAATCAAAAGACATTGACTTAACTTATCTAATGCGTGGATAATTCGGTAAAAAAGATGCCACGCTCCATAGGACAATGATCTCGTTGACTTTTTCAATAGTCTAAGCTACTAATTCAAAGAATCCGCCATGTTAAGTTAGAGGTAGGTATGGAGTCTTCGATCTTAAAGGAGTCACGGAGTTCGGTCTTACAATCAACGTACGGAAGGCTCCCGGCTCCCGGTAGACTAAAAACATAATAAAATTTGTAACTATTTATTATACGTATAGGCCAGCGTGTGACCACTATGGTCAAACGCTGGCCTATAGGTATGTAATATAATAATCCTGCACATGATGGTAAGTGTTGACGCAGTCTAAGATGAAGCACGCTGACTTCTACACGCACGGTTTACTTCTAGTAAACCTATCTTTTTTTACTGCTGAACATATCAAATTTTAACGTAGATTTTAACATATTTTTCTTCGGAAGCCTGCTGTACTAACCTAAGTTTACTTCTTACTTCTAACTTCTAACTATCTATTTAAAAACATAACCCTCTTTCGTAAAAAGAAAATATTTAATCTTAAAATTGCATGAATGTGTTTCATGCATTGACATCGTTCAATAGTAATTATCGTTAAGATTGTAAACGTAAAATGGAAGGTCTAATTGACTGTTAATTAAGATTTAATTAACCCATTATCTATTCGTATCGGTTGTTATATCTGTGACATAAAGTTGATTGAGCGATTGCATACGTTCATTCATTCATTCAGCAATTAAAAAAATGTAGGAACATGGTAAAAGGTAAGATGTATAATTTAATCAACGAACTTGGAATATGTTTTGGGAACAGGGTTTAACAAATAAGTCGATATGCCTAAAGGTAGGTTTTAGGACATTTGTACTTCCTAGATAAGATAAACACATAATAGATACGCTGCGTAGTAGGTACCTAATCATACGTAAAAAAGCTTTAGAAAGTAACAAACAGCAACATTATGTCAAAACCAAACACCAAAATGGCACTTAACAG
Source organism: Idaea biselata (assembly GCA_958496205.1). NCBI lineage: Eukaryota > Metazoa > Arthropoda > Insecta > Lepidoptera > Geometridae > Idaea > Idaea biselata. Next base: position 46,825,215 of record OY292394.1, on the reverse strand, counting down.
AACGTGTTTGATCTTAATTTCGCCGCAAATACTAGTTTTCGGTTTTCTGCCTCGTGCCCAAGTGACTCTACCTACTACCACCTCAACGACAACCTTGCAAGGAGGAGGACGGGACCCCGGGCGACTAAAACTTTGCATATATGTTATAGCGTCCCCAACTATGACCATTTTGGGTATAAATGGAGGGGTCCTCTGAAGCGTCAGAACCGTCAGGGATCAGTTATAGTGAGTAAGGAAGGACGAGGAAGAGGAGGAAACCTATGTCGTGCACCAATCTAAATTGATTCTAAAAGCTTCTAAGAAACGAGAGACCATTAATCAATGCGTGCGTTTCGCGGCATCTTGCGTGCACATGTTTGTAGCGTAATATATTAATATTAAATAGCTTTAATATAGTAGGTAAATACCTATTTACCTACTATATTAAAGCTATTGAGTTATAATGATTTTCCTTAAACAATGAGGTGATTAAATAGAATTCAGAATGAATATATATTTAAATTTTAATTAAAAATGTTAGATACTTACCAATGTTTAATTTTGTCCTGTTGTTCTCTCTGTTAAGTTTTGTTTCAGTGACTATCTAAGTTACCTAACATGGGTATTAGGTTATACCTATGTAATTTTATAGAAATTAAAGACATTTTCCGGTTTGAATCGCGTGGTCTATCCTGAAGAAGAGACCTGGAAAGGTCTCGAAACGTTGAGCGTTGTAACAATGCTAAAAGTAATATATTCAAACCGAAAAATGTCTTTAATTTCAATACAACATCGCGAAAACAGAAGAAGAATCTAATTTTATAGACTAAAAAATGTATTAATGAAATATGTAATGTGTTTTTTTATTATGGTTGTTCACAGAATTTATTATTTATTTATTTATTTTACCTCTATATTTTGCCTTCTAATTTCAATGAAAAAGCTCCGTCTAAGTTATCTACACTGGCATATTTACTAAAACTATTGATGTTATTTAAACAATATTGCATGCGAGAACAAAAATGAACATGTTCGGCTCTCATTAAATTGACATTAGATATATCCACTATTTTTTTTATTTATTTTTTAGTATTTGTTGTAATAGCGGCAACAGAAATACATCATCTGTGAAAACTTTAACTGTCAAGCTATCACGGTTCATGAGATACAGCCTGGTGACAGACAGCCAAACATACAGTGGAGTCTTAGTAAAAGGGGTCGTGTTTCTACCCTTTGAATACGGAACCCTAAAAATTACGATAAATAAAGTGAATCAGTGAAAATTCAATTATAAATTGTACCTACCTACTGACATGATTGAAATGTCAGTAGGTAGGTACAATGTAAAATTGAATTCGGTGATAGGTACTAGTCTACTTAACTTAAAACTTAAAATCATAATCTTCATGCCATCATTTACAGATAGGTATTTATTTATACCGCAATTGTATAATTTCAAACCTTATAAGGTTTTTGTAATCACAATTCCAGTCATACGTACATCATAATTCTTGTAAGTGCTTGCTACAATAAGCTCTAACCCTGTATATTTCCTTGGTTCCAAGAAGACGTATCAAAACTGCAACAAGAAAAATGTTCTGTTTTTTCCATTCAATGACGTTATTATCAAGATTAAACTTAGGTAGGTAGGTGTACATATGTACGTACATCTCTCTATGTAATATACTAGCTGCTTCCTGTGGTTTTACCTGCATAAGTCCCGATCCCGTGGGAATATCGGGATCAAAAGTAGCTTGTCACTCAGGGAATAAGCTACTTGAAATCGGCAGTAGTTTTTGAGTTTAATCATTACAAACATACACATACACAAAAATACAAACCTTTCCTCTTATAATATTAGTGTAGATTTCGTAGGATAATATGAGAAACAGGAATTCCAAGGATTTTCGCAATAAAAAACTGTTTCAAATAATCCTACGACATATCTAAAAGAAATTTATGTGAGTGTTTTTTGTGGTGTGTATGAATCCATTATGAAATGGATATTGCAAGCGGGACTCTGTGTAATATTTATAAGGGTCATGTATTAGTAAGTTGGTACTTACAGCTGATATACAAGGGTTTTCTAAAGTACCTAGGTAGGTGCGTACATACATACTGCATACGTAAAATAAACAATGATTTCGCAGGCTAAAGTCACCCATAGAATGTATCTAGAGCGGCATGCGAGGACGCAGTTTGAATAACTTAATTACGTAGTCTTTATAATTCCACAATTAGAGATAAACTTTATTTCCAACAGTTAGGTATAGGTATCGCATAAAATGTATGAATGCCAAAGTCATGGAAAAACTACTGAACGGATTGCGAAGAAACAGCTGCAGGCGTGAGAAAAAACTAGGACTTCTTTGTATCTCGAATTTTCGCAGATAAAATAGGTACCTAACACTGGAAGTAAGTTGAGTATTTGGTTGTTATTTTAACTTTTCTTACTTTACTTTACTTTTTACTGTGTGTTTCCGCAACTAGCCTATAACTTGGCCTTTTTGACTTTAAGCCGTAGGTTTCCTCACGATGTATTCCTTCACCGTAAGAGCGATATTAATAGCGCACTTAATTTTTCTTAAAAAGAATCATTGGTGCGCGGTCGGCCAGGATTCGAAACCACGGCCTTTGGAATGAAAGTCGGCGGTATCTACCACTAGACCAACACCAATACCACCGATACCTTATCTTATCTCATTTGTATAAAGGAAAATTAACAGTTCACCCAATTAGTAAAGAAGGAAACTAACAAGTGCCAATGGGAAGCGAGATGTATAGCATATTGATATCCAATCTCAAAGGAAGGAAGTGATAGGGAATATAACAAACTGTAGGTAATCTCTACTAATATTATAAACTGGTGGCCTGCCCCGGGTTCGTACGGATGTGTATTATGCATATAAACCTTTCTTGTGAATCACTTTATCTACTTATTTAAAAAAAAACACATCAGAATCCGTAGCGTAGTTTAAATCTAAACATACATAGGGACAGACAGACAGCGGGAAGTGACTGTTTTATATAATGCTAGCAGCGTCCCACGGTTTCACCCGCGTAAGTCCTGATCCCGCGGGATTTATGGGATCAAAAGTATCCTATGTCCTGCTCCTGGTTCTAAGCTTTCTCCCGACCAATTTTCAGCCAAACGTCAGCCGTTCTTTAGTTATAAATCGTGTAACTAACATGATTTTCTTTTATGTAGATAGATAAATATAAAGATCTAGTCTTGCGAAAGTAACAACAGTCCTGTCAGAGTATTCACATGCACAGCGTACCAACTCCACTATCTAAATAGAAAAAGTAGATGAACTAGGTACCTGCCTACCTACTTATTTCGCATCTTTTTGTTCTTGCAAAAATGCTAGTACCTGCCTACCTACGCTTCATTAGGAATAGTAACAACGTAACAAGTTAGTAGTTTGTATTACAATAACTGAAGCATTTCAACCTGAAAAGGTAAGATGATCTCGTTATAATTCATCTCTCGTATCGCTAAATGAGTGTCGATGCGCGTACGCAGCCCGCATGCACAGGTCCTCCACATCCTACCACGGTCACGTAACACTTCCTCAAACATGAATTGTTATCAATTTCTCATACACGGAATTATGAACCTTGTTTTTGAATAGCTCGTGCCTCTTCGGGCGATGGAAATAGACCGATTTCTGCTGATTTTCGTTCGTTGTCGTACTCTTGAATTGGTTGAGACTACTCGTTGCGATTCACTTAGAAAAATAACCAAATTCGAATGAAAATCAATAGAAATAGAGCTATTTAAAACGCTCATAGTGACACAAGCGCAAAAATAGAGCTCCATAGATATCTTGCTCTAATACTTTTTATTAAACTTCAGAGTTCAGACGTGAAAACGTGTAACGTGAAAATTAAAAAATATACATTTTTATAACCAAAGATTTTATTTTATTTAATAGGCATACCTAGTAAGATAGGCAACTTATAAAAACATTATTTAGATCTAATTTGCAATATTTACTAAATCGGTCGGACCCTTTAAAATGTAACTATAGGTATACTAACACACATGTGTAAACTCTTTTTAGTTACAACGCCATATACCTAGGTAAAACACAGTTTACCTAATAAAATAAAATAATAAATAAATAAATTCTCCGAACAACACACAGCGCCATCTAGCCCCGTGGTAAGCGACTAAGCTTGTGTTACGGTGACTAGACAACGGATATAATACTTATATTTATTTTTCTTTTGTAAATACATACATATTATACATAGAGGGACACCCTGACCAGACACAAATATTTATTTTTTAAGCATAAATACTTGCACCCGGCGGGAATCGAACCCGCAACCCCCTGCATTGCAGTCGCGCTTTCGCACGACGCGCCACCTAGGTCGTCTAATAGTTTGTGCCTCGGCAAATGGTAAAACAAAATGTACCTAACATTCCTTACTTTCAACCGAGTGATCCAGTTGATAATGTATTACTAAGGTAGATGCTCAAAGATGAGTATTCTAAAAAGTAGAATTAAGAGAATGTTTTCACTTCTATTGTTTACTATTATTTATTATGTAGAAGTCTTGGGTATACATACATATACTATTGTAACCACGCTGACATACTCGTACATATGGGCCTATGATTTGGCAGCAATATCATGTCGTTGAAGGTCGCGAGATGACACGTTCTCGTAAAAACTTCTGAAAATTGATATAAATCTCGGTTGTTTCTTAGAAATTATGCAGTCATCTTTATTGTTGAAATCTCAAATAGGTAGGTAGGTATGTAAACGTCAAATTACGTTGAGGTTCACAGAACATAGATATACTATGGTGCAGGCAGGGAAGTCTCAAAAAGACAATAAGATAGGTACAGGTGATGCATTTCCTTCTGAAACCTTGTTTCTCAGTAGCCTAGCTGTGCTCGCCGATCTTGAATGGTCGTGCGGGTTAAGCAACGTTTTACGGGGTCATTACTTGGGTGTGTGACCGATAATTTGTGTGGAAAATAATCACTTTCTCGAGCTCCTTCGTGCTTCCGAAAGCACGTTAAGTAGCTGGTCCCGGTTGTTATCTCAGACAACAATCGTTAGCCTTGGGACGACCTGAAAACTCTAACACCAGGTGAGCCACACCACTGCACGAAAAGGAATGAAACAAACGGGGATGGCCTGACCTCTCTATGATACTCTTTACAATGATACCCTATCTCTACACGCGTATGTATGCAGGTACATAGAACCTCCTAACGTACCTTTCCAGTTAACTTTTTTTCTCTATAAACGATAGAGGAACGTTGGACCACTACCTCACCTGATGGAAAGTAATGAATTGACCGAAGATGTAGCACGCTCATCTAGAAGTAGCAGAAGGAAGTCGGGAGTGGAACATAATCCGAACCGACTTCCTTAGTGACTGCACCGGTCTACGTGTCGGACGGAATACGGATGAGTTTGCTTGGCGCTACGACCTGTGCTACGTCTTAGGCCGGTTCTGTGGGTGGTATCAAGCCGAAGGCAAAACGAGTAACAATTAACAATTTACCAAGTAACAATTTCAAGTAGCCACCCGTAAATTGACCTAGTCAAGTCATTCTACTCAACAAAGCAATGCACGGATTTACCAACTTTGTAGATGCCTTACGTAGTGCTTTCGAACAGCGGCCTTATTCCGCAAAAAAAAACCGTGTAGACGCCGGCCGGTAAGTTTCTGCACGGTTCGCGAGTTATTTTGTATTCTGGACGCGCTAAGAAGTCACGTGACGTACCGTGTAGTGACCTGTAGGCTTTTTGTTTTGTGTGACGTCATTGACTTCTAGAATACCGAGTTAATTTTACAAGTTACTTTTAGAAAAGTTGACTGGAGTCTGCCCTTCGGCCGTCTACAAAACCGTAGTTTCGTAACTGGCACCTATCGATAAAAGAAATATTCTTCCTTGTACGTAACTAGTTTTGATGGAAGAATGGTTTTTCTTTTTACGAAACCATGGTTACGTACAAGGATTTTTTGCAATATTATAAAACTTTAATATTTACGTAAATTATTTCAACGAAACCCTTTAGAGCCTTTCTGCATCGGATCTATGTAGTTTTTTCTTACAGAATAAGGCAGCTCTGGTAAAAAGAGATTTAAGTACTTAGATAAATGAAACAACAGGGCCTGCTTTCGAGAACTAGTTCTCGTAAAGGAGGTAACAATTCGCAGCACGTAACAATGTTACCGGATTACTAGAGCTTTTAAGCTTTTTATGGTTTTAACTTTCACTGGGCCAGCATCGCCAAAACCGAAGAATTTAAAAGGTTTTTGGATATTAAACTTATAAATTGCAAAGTTTATTATATTTATGTGGTTAGGTACTTAGGTGCATAACATTAGATTACAGGTAGCCTACTACTCAATTTAAATTAATAATTCGGAAATTTTATAAAATCTTATCCTAAAGATCAATCAACGTGTGAATCTCCTATAGACGGCCCATTGTCTTACCTGTCTGCTTATTTTAAACCAAATATTAAAATTTGACCTTGTCCAATAACGATTTACAGTAGCAATTAAGTAAAATGATCTGCAAACTTTGTCTGTTTGTCTTATGTAAGTGGAGACCTTGGGTTTGTAGTGAAAATGTTTGCGCTGATAAAGATCAATGAGGAGGCGCGAACATTTATCAAACTACATTACTTATGTTATCTTTAGTTATCAAATAGATAACTACGTAATGTATGACGTTGTAATCATTTGCCTTATCGTATTGCTATATGTACTTACTACACATATACTTAAAGAAAAGATTAACCACAAGTTGCGCAATGCAATTTACCGCGTAAGTCCCGATCCCGCGGGATTTACTAAAATCCCTTCTTAGTGGTTCATCATTACACGCCACAAAGAACACTCTCCGAATTTCATGTCTCTAAGAGCAGCGGTTTGGGCTCTGTGGTGATATATAGATCAGTCAGGACTATGAATTTTATATAGATTTCTAAATAAATAACTTTGGAGTAAATAAAAAATTATAATATTCCATTCTAGTCATCTTATAATAGTCTAGCTAGGTAAGATCTTTCCGTAATTATGACAGGTAAAGTATAGGTAACCTAATGCCATATTATTTTACATTCATTACATTACCTTTAGGTTCAGACAGAACCTAGTTAATTTGCCTGACGTTTCCGTCCTTAGATTACTTTATAATTGCTATGATCTAGATGTTGAGGATTACACATACCTATCACGTCATAATTATCTGTTTCCATTGTTTACGTGGCCATTGAAATGTCTACTTGGAATTTTGTTTATTATTTATTGTTTAGGTATGCATTCATTATTATGCAGTAGGTATTAGGTACCTACTTATTACGAAGTTACTTCCCTACCACAACAAGTAATGGGTAAAACGTTTATAATTCATGATAAAAGACTGACTAGCGATGGCATTGAATTAGGTTAAGATTGGGATAGCTTTAGTATAGTATAAGGACAGGATTAGTTAGAGGCAATGTACTTTGTGGTTAGAGGTATCCTGCCGCCTTTCTATTTTCATATTTCAATACAAAATTAGATTGAACTTTCTATTTTACCCTCCATGGGGGTTGAATTTCGGAAAATCCTTTCGCAGTGGATTCTCATGAACACCACAAAGAACACACTCTCCAAATTTCATGTCTCTATGACCAGCGGTTTGGGCTCTGCGTTGATATTATAGTTCGGTCAATGAGGACATTGAATTTTATAGATACCCTTCTGTGTATAGATACCTATCTAAAAGGTATCTAGGTTGATTCTCTAAGATTTAATAGCCTGTTGACCGCTTTCAGAGAACGTAAACAAATGTAGGCAAAAATAGAAATATTTAACTTTGAATAGACCACACTGAAAATTATGGTCAAGAGCTCGGAATATATAAAAAAAACATAGACAGCGAAAACACTCATTTTCCGCAGTCAAGAGTAATCAGTATAATAATGCAATTAATTTAAATAAAATAGACAATTAAGTACATAACTTACTAGACTAATGTAATGCAATCTACAGTCTGACTGATTTATTGTGTTCTTTACTCTACCTAGTCCATCTCACTAACTAATTCATTGTTTGATTCATACACCATAGTATATTCATAACCCTAAGGTACCTAATTAGGTATCGATTAGTTTCGCCCCGTGGTTTCACTCTCATATGTCCTGTTTTTTCTTAAAAAAAAATACAGTTAGTTGGGTTCCTATGTTTTTTATATACTTACCTACTTACCTACCGTATACAATATTCAACTAGGTACGGTTTCGATCGTCTACTTTTTTGACAAATTATAGATTTTTACTAGGAGAAATGCATCATTAAAAATTCTCCCATGTAAGGATTCGAACCTGTGCCCCTCGCTTGCCGGGCGAGATACGTGATGTCTGCCGGCCCTGGGATCTTGGACTACTGTCTAGGCGAATTTCAGACTAATTTTCAAGCTAACATACCTAACCTCAAAAACTTCGAAAAAAAAACGTTCGTATTTATAAAAGTCGTAGGAACAAAAGTAATTTGGCTAGACGTCTAGAACAACCCTCTTCATGATCGGACACCCATTTCGTAATACACTGTATAATATGCTATAGTTTGTATAGCATAGCTAATACTTTACTAAATAAATATATTATTTCAAAATAGGTACCTACTGCATAACACACTAATTAATAAAAAATATCCTATAGTTGTGTGTCAGTACATTATGTATGACTATAGTTTATCTATGACACATAAGCTATAGCCTAATGAATATAAGTATGATGTATGTATATAGTATTTATGCAGTAGGTAGAAATAAAATATACCTATTATGTGTAATTTGTTATTGTTGCGTATGTTAGTGAAATACATATTTATTTATTTAATTCATAGGTTAAAAAAAGGTAATGGTATTTTTATGACGCACAGGCCAGCATTTTACCACTATTACGTTCAGCAATTGTTGGTTATTTTGCAAGAAATTATTAGAACTTTTAAAGCTTTACTGAAACTTTAAAAATCTTACTAATATCTATATACTAGGTAATAGATTTTGATTCGTATTTTTGTGTTGTGTGTGTGTGTGTGTGTGTGTGTGTGTGTGTATGAACTCTGGTACTAAATTTTGAAGTACGGAATTCCGTAGTTTGTGAGACCAAATGTTTATCAGTACGATGTTCGTTAGTTCGAAAGTACAATGTCGCGCTGTTTGTGAGATCTAAAGTATGCAAGTGCGATGTACGTCAGTTCTAGTATTATAGAAAGAGAGTAAATAGAGAGACACCCAGACCAGAAATCAATATTTATTGATATTTTTTAATGATGGATGACGCACGCTGTCCAAGAAGACAAATGTTTCATTGTTTTTTTACAAGTTTTATTACCTACCTAGTTCTCTAGCTATGTACCTACCTAATGTGTTATTCAGTTATCAATGTTTTATTTATTTAACAAACCAATCAGGTAATTTCTATGTAAAGTATGTTTACGAGAACAACGTTTATGCAGGTAACTATTACAATATAAAATTAGCTTTATCTACTTACTTACTTAGTTATTCTAATGAAAAACTCGGATTACCAACACGTGTACAGACTTTAAAAACATACATACATACATACATACATAGACTGTTAAACACATAACCCTTCTTTGCGTCGCGCAGTCGGGTAATAAGAATATAAAGATGGCGTTGATGCTGCTCGATGCTCGGACTAACTCGATCCCAATCGGAGTGCAATTTATTTTGAAAGGATTGTTCTTACGGATTCAAAACTCGTTGTTGAACCCCCGAAGTACCATTGGAATGTAGCAGTGTAGCAAGACATTTCCATGTTTTCAAATATCTTGCCTGAAACAGGAAAAACTCTCCCGGAATCGTTCAGCAGTGTCAGCAGATCGCTGGGTTTCTGGAACATTCTGAGGTGGTTGGAGTAGAGCTTTAGGGTATGTTTATGTCGATAAAAAAAGCCCAGACGAACTAAACTAAAAAAGTATTAATTTTTATTATGTTTTCGCAATGTTGTATTGAAATTAAAGACATTTTTCGGTTTTAATCACGTATTACTTTTAGCAGTCTTTCAACGCTCAACGTTTCGAGACCTTTGCAGGTCCCTTCTTCAGTTCTGGGACAAGAAAGGACCTGTAAAGGTCTCGAAAAGTTGAGCGTTAAAACAATGGTAAAAGTACCTATTAAACACCACGCGATTAACACCGAAAAATGTCTTTAATTTCTAAAAAAGAATATAACAAACTTAGAAAGATAGGAGCGAGAACACAACCCTTTCCTTGCAGTCGGGTTACAACTCCTGAGCATTACCATGTTATTATAAAATGAGTTTTAAGTGCCAGACCTGGTTTAAACCATGATTTACTATGTCCAAATCATGGTTTAAACCAGGTCTGGCCTTAAAACTCATTTTATTATAACCATGTTATAGTCTGCGTGTATTTTAATAAATCTTGATCAAACCCCACTTCTCTAAATAGGTAGATTTACTCACAATAAAACTCGCCTAAAGGATGTATGGAATAGCTCTGTGCCAACACCAATTGTCAAGACAATCTCGGTAAACTCTAGGTGGGAGTCTAATGCCATAGTTGTTGAGGATATGAACACGTAACTCTATTGCTTCATAGCACCCACTATTCAAATCGTTGGAATAAGATCTTCATTGGAAAAAAGAGATGAATCGGTTTTTGAAGACCCAAATCAAAATATGTTTATTCATTTGGATATTTTTTTACATAACTCTTTGAATCGTCAGTAATCTCAGTAATCTAATGTGTCTTCGCAACGCGACCTCCAATAAGAAGAAGACACAAGACACTGAGGGGTTTTTTTCTGCAGTGAGTGATGTGTGTGATTCACATTGAAGCATATTTAATACTAGCGGCGTCCCTATCCCGGGATCAAAAGTATGCAGCTTTCTTTTGGTGAAAGATTTTTTGAAATCGATTCAGTAGTTTATTCATTACAAACATACGACATTCGACGACGACAATAATTCTTAAAGAAAGCTACATTATCGAGGAGTAGGTAACATCTTTTGATCCCGATTTTCCGACGGCCGATCACGTGACTTGCGCGGGTGAAACTGCGGGACCCAGCTATACATAAGTAAGTATAGAGCTTCACAAAACTTAAAAATTACTTAGGTTTAGATTTAAGTAGGTATCTGTCGACTCACATCACTCACCCAATATTCAGCAGACTTTTTTTGCAACCCGCAATTTTGACTTAGTTGGACAAAAAACCGTCTAAAAATACTCAAATGCTAGCTCATCTACCTACTTATTTGTATCGAGCGTATATAATTACTGTTTCCGCCCTTTATTTTGTTTTATTTGGACGAACAACATGGGTTTTTTAGCTTGTAAATAGACAATAGAAAACGTTGAAAACGGACTTCGAGTGCACTTAAAAAAAGGAAAATTAAAAATAGCATCAAGTCCCGAAAGTACGTTGACTTGGCGGGCAACTACGTTTTCGTTCCTGTGGGGGTGGAGACGTTGGGTGCATGGGGGCCGAGTGCGCTTGATTTTTTTAAGGATCTAGCGGGGCGTCTCAATGCGGCGTCGGGGGACCGTAGGGCTGGCGGTTTCTTTTTCCAAAGGATCAGCTTAGCGATCCAGAGGGGAAACGTCGCCAGTGTCTTGGAACGCCGCGGGGGACGCACTCGAAGATGTATTTTATTTGTAAGTTTAGTTTTAGTGATTTAATATTTATTTAGTATTTATTTTAATGTAATTTGAATTCGATGAAATAAACGTTTCTTAAAATAGAATATGTTATATGATGCATTAAAATTAATGAAATCAAACATCGAATTGTAAATAATTATTTACGATATTTGGGATACGTAGTGTCACCGATTGATTATCAATTTACCTATTTACGCCGCACTCAGAGACATTTAAAGGGCCCTATTCTGAAAAACTGAAAATCCATGTCGGGCGCATCGAAAATTGTTGATTATTTCATGACGGAATGTCGTAGAACTTTTTTTTGTGTACAGATTGTAGGCGACATTGTTTCCGATATTTTAGTGCAGTGTCCATACAAATATGTCAAAACGTATCGAAGCCTATCGACATTTTAGCCAAATCAGACATTTTTTATCTAAAATTTGGAATTTGGTAACTATTTTACTATCACTAAGTAAATATTTCAAAAAGAAAATCATTAATATTTCTTTTTAGGGTTCCGTACCCAAACGGGAGCCTATTACTGAGCCTTCGCTCTCTGTCCGACTGTCTGTCTGTTACCAGGCTGTATCTCATGAACTGTAATAGCTAGACGGTTGAAATTTTCACAGTTGATGTATTTCCGTTGCAACAACTACTAAATAATATTGATTTTAAAAACTTTTAACTAAGTAACAATTAAACTAACAAAGTCTTTAAAAACATTTCTATCGTGTTTAGCTACCGATTTTGAGACGACCTGTATATTTTTTAACTTCTTATACTTATAAAAATTCAATTACAGATTTTAATAAACGTGGAGTAAGGTCGGAGTAGTAAGAACATACTTTGGCTTTTTCCGTGACAAAAACTTTCGAAATTGACAGACAGAAACAAAAAATTGGTAAATTTACTCCGACCATACTGCACGTTTATTAATAAGGCTAATAAAATAGAAATAATAACTCGCAAAATGGTACAATGACACACGAACTGACTAAACCAGTAGGCGAAGTAGGTAGTTAACCGGTTTTCAGTATTTTCCTGTAAAAATACCATAGGAAGAGTACTGATAGGACAGTAGTTAGCTACCTACGTAGAACAGTAGTTAGCTACATACGATAGGACAGTAGCTACCTACCTACTTACTGTAGTTAGATACTGTAGCTAGAGCGGTGTTGGTCTAGTGGTAGATGCGACGACGAGGACACCACGTAATTCGGCGACGGTATATAATGCGGAAAGCGTGGGTTCAGACCCCACCGAGACAGATTTTGAGTTTTAGTAAAACATGTTGTTGTTTTTTTTTGTTGTTGTTTTGATTTCAATGATTTCAAAAATATTTAGTTACGGTGTAGCAAAACATAACATCAAAGATCCCCCAAATAGGTACCCAATTAAATAATTAAAAATGTAGGGACCTAATGTAATGTCCTATTTTATGATTTAAAACCCTTTAAAGAACTACAACATTGGTTGATATAACTTTTAACAAAATCACATGTCTGTCTAAATATTTATTAACATTGACTGACATTGCCTGTATATCACCGCAGAGCCTAAATAAAATGAAATTTGGAGAGGTTCTTTGTGGTGTGTACCTAACTACCTAATACTCGTAGTAGGGGTAAGGATTTCGGAAAATCCCGCGGTATCGAGACTTACGCGGGTAAAACTGCGGTAGTCTGCTAGTTTGTGCATATAATAGCCGTGTGAATATAAAATTAATCATTAAAAATCTACAAAAGCGCTCTTGTATTTTTAAAATTTAATCTTAATAATTGAGCATAATTTAAATGCATTTTTTTAAGTAGAGCTAATTATGAATATACGCAATTAAGTTAATCATTACCTATATTGCAATAAAACAAAATATTATGTAAAAATAATAAAAATCTGACATATATAACATTTGTAAAAACTGCCATTTTTAGAATCCGACATAAGTCGCGGCAGTATCCACCAATTCCACATTTAACGCGTTCAAAGTTAATGTTGCTTTTATTTCCATTTTCCTTCAGATAAGACCGCACCGCATTCCACTATAAAACGTAACTGTCACCAAGTTCAGCGTTTTACAGCGAGTGATCAGCCTACTCGATCCATCTCGTAGTTGACATTGTTTATTTTATAATTTGTGTTTCGAACTGCGAACCCTGCCAGCAAAATCGTCAGGAACACGTACCATCATTGTCGGTTCGAACAACACCCGAGTAACACGCGCACACAAAAATAAATAAATCGATTTATTTATTCGATATTTCAGTGTGATAAAATTAAAATTATCGTTTCGGCGATTCGGGCGCTTGCAGTGCAGTAAGCGGCATTCGTATCGCGCGCGGTTTACAGTGCACTTTGCTACAAATTTCAGTGTTTCCGAATTAATTTTTGGTTGTGAAAGAAATGGCTTCCAAAGATATGGAGAGTGAGTATTTTTTTTATTTTATTAGTTGTTAACTTATTTCGAAATTAACGAACTTTATTTATATTTGTATTTTTTTTATGTTTAGTAAATATGGGTATTTATTCCCATATTATATATTCGTCTTAGGTCCATAAAATCACGAACGTAGCAACATTTTTAAAATTACATGTTAGTAATAAATAAGTCAAAGGTTTCTCCAAAATGTACTAATAATTTACTAAAACGATCCATAAATTTTCCTAATTTTATTATTCTTAGATTACTTCTTAGTATTCTTATCTATTACATACATTTTAAATCAAAACACTCGTTTCTTCAAAATAATTTTCTTTGTTTCTTTATTGAAAAAAAAGCAATCGACGTCTTTCTTTTACAATTTACATGGTAAATTAATATGCTTATCAAATGAAAGGTAAATTAAAAAAAAACAACGAAGAGAAAACGTTTCTTATCGTCACTGAAAACCGGTTTAATTAATCATTAATTGTAGCTATACAATATACCTACCTGTGTAGTTGTATCTTACTTTAAAACGAATTAAAATAAAAACCCTTTTTCTCCGTAGTCGGGTAAAAATTCGTAGTCTCGTAGCACTTGCGTACACGCAGTTACAAAAGTTACACATAGAACTAGAGGTCTTTATTAGAGACTAGAAGGAGAAAGGTCGCCTGATAGTGATCCATTTCAAACTTGCCTCTGAAGGACGAGACGAGCCAGTTCCAAAGTCAAACTGTTCGGGAAATTACTCACACACCTTTCAAAAAGTATGGCGTCTCCGCCCGGCCGCGGCAGATTGGGAAGACCCAAGAAGTGCTGGCTTGACGTTGTAAGATCGGATATGCGTGCAAATGGCGTCACTACACGGGATGCCGAAGATCGTGCGAAGTGGAGACGTAAAAGTAGGAAAGCGGACCCCGGGCTTTCGAGAGAGATGCAACCGGGAACAACGCTCGGATGATGATGATGACCTTTCAAAAAGTAGGATCAAAATTCGAACGTCTTTGTTAGAATACCTTCCATCTAAGTAATCTAATCTTATATGATTGTTTTAACAATACAACTATTATTTAATAATGGAACCTAACTGTCATCACAATATCACCTACACGCTGTCTCTTGCAGTTACATTTACTGGCGAAATGTCGAGCTTTGTAAAAACAAAAAAAAACACGCTAAATACCCCGTTATTAATTAATAACTAGCTGTGACTCGCAGTTTCACCCGCGTAAGTCCCGATCCCGCGGGAATATCGGGATAAAAAGTAACCTATGTGTTATCTAGCGGTTTTTACGTGATTGAGTAACAAACATACACATACATACTCACAAACTTTCAGATTTATAATATTAGTAGGACAGGATATACTTAATGTAATGGTAGGCCGAAAAGAAACAGATTAGTAATTTCAAGGCTTATAATAAATGGAATAAAGAAATCATAAATCTAGATAGGTAGCCTTGATATCGATAAAATAGACAAGGGAAGATTACCTTTTAAAACAAAAACTATTCTACCTTAGATTACTCAGATAGTGGGCATTCTAATAACGACGTTCTAATTTTGATCCATGTTTTTAAAGGTGTGTATTTCCCGAACAGTTTGACGTTTGGAACTGGCTCGTCTCGTCCGTCAGAGACGAGTTTGAAATGGATCACTATCAGGCGACCTTTCTCCTTCTAGTATTTAATAGAGACCAGTCTAGTTCTATGCTTTTCTACGAGTAACCTTTTTAGGGAGTTCCAAAATGATATGGGGCGCCCCATTTAATTTTGGAACAAAGACACATCTAAAATACAAATTCTTCCTAGAGTGTTGGCAACTCTAAATAAAACATCGAATACTGTTACAGTTTTCTAAGTGCTTAACCACAATTTGGACAGGACAGTCTTTGACATAGCACGCTTACCTTGAAATTGTTTTAGGTAGGTAAAAAACCTTTTTTAATCATGCAGGTATGCAATTTAAGTATTTACAAGGAGATTAAAGATAAGTCAGATAATACACATGTCCAAATTTATCATAACAGCTATCAGCCGTGTATTTATAGCTGTTTTAATCTAGATCGATAAGGAATTAATTAGGGAGTCGATTAATCGCAATATTTCGAAATTTTTTGACACGTTTAAAAAAAATAGATTAAAATCTAAAAAATCAATTAACGTGAAAAAAAAACGTTGATAGCAGAATCTGAAGATGTAGGTAGGTATGTAGCTTGATATAATTATTTAAAGTGGTAGCTATTTCATATCTTGACATACCCACCTAATTATTTTATACGTGGCAAATACATTTTGGAAATCAAAGATAGCATCGTAATTTAAGGAATTTGTGGAGATTAAAATCACAAATTACAATTGAATATAATAAAATTCACACAAATTCAGTACAAAATACAGCTACTACTTGTAAGAAGATGAAATTTTTTCTTTCTTTTTTATAAGTTTTATTTCTGTTTTTGCTGCGCGTAGCACAAGTCGCGATCCCGCGGAAAAATCAGGATAAAATGTAGCCTACCTATGTGGTAATCCAGTTCTCTTTTTCATCGCAATCGATTCAGTAGTTATGGCGTGATTGAAACACAAACACCCAAACAAACAAATAAGTAGACTTTCGGATTTATAATATTAGTGGGATTAACTCAGCACTAGATATGTAGTTTTGTTACTACACACCTACACAATATCTCATGCAGGACATCCTTTTTACGAGTCCCATTTCCTTTGATAGAAATAGAATATAGCCAATTATTGTTTGTCTGCCAAATATCTGCTGCGATCATTGGACATTGGACGTAGTAGTACGTCTTTCATTTAAAATTTTATTTTATTTTTATCAAGACAAATATTTGGCGCGATCTACTCCTACATAACTTTTTAATAATAGTAACGTAATGGGACCTTTGCACCCTGGAACGATTCGGGTAATTCGATTATAATTGATTTTTTATTATATTTTAATATACAAAAAAAGGGCACTCACCTCCCTGAAAATTTAATTTAAAAACCATGAAAATTTAATAAGTGAAAAATCACGCGTTTATTATACCTACCCGGGAAAATATTAAATAATGAGTTAAAATCGTGTTAGTTAAAAAAGTATGTTATATATAATTGTATCCTAAAGAAACTACAAGGGTTTATTGTTAACTACGAAACCCTTATAATGATCCGTGAAATTATAGCTCTCGACAGCGACACTTAAAATATACCTCCAGGTAAAACCTAACGCGCAAATTAGTCAATCAATACATAACTATAGATATACCTAAAGGGTAAAAAAAAATCATAATAATATGAGTAAACCAATGAGGAAGATAGCTTAGTGACTATTGTATTTGAAATATGTATTTATTTCAACTAGTACATTACATGTGACATTGAATAAGTACCAGCAAGTTTATATTGAGCAAACCTAAGTATGGCCATTTTATCAAAGTTGAGAAAACCATTCAAATACCGCACCGCCCGCGCATCGCCGCCGCCTGCGCCGGCCGGTCTTCGAAATTCATTACGTAAATATTTTTTCTTAAGAAAAGTCAATGGTACACTGTCGGTTGGGATTCGATCGAACTTTTGGACTTTTGGACTGAAAGACTGGACTAGACCAACACTGCATATTATAAGTTTTGAACTTATAATTATCCTAACCAAACCACTAATATTATACCTATAGCACAGAATACATAAATAGTGTCTATAGGTAACAGTTTTTGAGTGTGTAAGAGATGATTGCTCTTTTACGTAAAAACTGCTAAAACTCGGTATATATTAAGTCCCTAGAATAATACCAATATTCCCGCGGGATCGTGACTTACGAGGCGCTGCTAGTATATCAATATAATCAATAGAAACGTAAGTTCCTATATAAGGGCCCTATACCTGCAAAACTCAAAACCCATGTCGGGCGCATCGAAAATTGTTGATTATTTCATGACGGAATGTCGCAGAACTTTTTTTTGTGTATGGATTGTAGGCGACATTGTTTCCGATATTTTAGTGCAGTTTCCATACAAATATGTCGAAACGTATTGAAGCCTATCGACATGTTTTGTCTAAAATTTGGATAGGCTTTGCACCAATAGGAGGTCTTAAAACTACACCAAAATGTAGGAAACAATGTCACCTACAATCCATACACAAAAAAAAGTTCTACAACATTCCGTCATGAAATAATCAACAATTTTCGATGAGCCCGACAGGGATTTTCAGTTTCAAGGTCGTTGGTGTTGTTATTCCTCTTAAATGGAACATTCACTATTATTCTGCAAGAGAACACAAAACAAACTGAGTAAATATGGGGGTACTTTATGTATGTAGATTGTAGGTACGTAGGTAATGTACGTATATTTGTGCTAACATTAACAAATGTCATATATACCTACCTATTCTTGTCTGCCTAGGTCACAGTCACAGTTGTTGTGCTAAAGTAATTTATCTGATGCGATTAATGAAGTAAACAGAACATATTCTTTGAAGCTCTAAAGAGCTTCAAAGAATCAGTCACAGAATCAGTCAAGAATCAGTCAAAGAATTTAGTCACAGACTGCAAGATCTGCCAAATTATTCGGTTTTCATTAACGCAGTCTAGTAAAGCGGGGTTTACAATACGAAATAGTGCAATGCATTTTAGAGTCATTTGTTTTTACTAAAAAGTTGCGTTTAGTGTAGACACAGCGTTACTATCTACCTATTTGATAGAGTTGCTTCCAGTAACATTCTAGTTGGATGTTCCATCAGTGGAACAATTATAAATAAAATAAATAAATTACAAAATGATAGGATTAAATGGTTTGTAGGTGAAAATTATATCTTATCTAAATTGAATGTGCATGACCGTCGCGCCGATCACCTTAACGACTTTCATGCGAATTGAATTACCTACGTATACTTTTAAAACAATTACAATGAAATAGGTGTGGTAGAGAACAATAAAAACAGGCCATCACTCAAGTAATTTTTAAATCAACTGATCTCGCCCCCAGTTTCATAGTATAGTTCTAATAATAATGATGGACGTACCGAAGAATATCTGGATAAAAAGTTGTATATTATTATGGTCATTTTTATAGGATTTTAAGCTCGCGGTTTAGACTGTGATGTGGATCCATCAGTCAAAACTCAGGACAAAACATTTTATAGGTTATATAGGGATATACATAGATTTCTATGTCTGTGGTTTATAAGTTATAGATTAGCAAGTACCTAGACAACTTTGGACTATGAATGAAATAAATAGATAAACAAATATTGCACGACATTACACACAGCACAATCTAGCCCCAAACTAAGCAGTAGGTTTGTACTATGGGTACTAGACAACGGATATACTAATTATACTTGTTTTTTACATGATTACTTTATATGTATGTACTTATCCTGTAAAAGACACATAGAAAACACCTAGACCAGAAACAAATATTGATTATTAAGCATACATTCCTTCACCTGGCGGAAATCGAACCCGCAACCTTCAACATTGCAGTCGGGCATTCGCACGACGCGCCACAAAAGTCGTCAAACAAACCAGTATCAAAATCTAAACTGACATAGCTACTACTGTTTCATTTTCCAATCCAATTACTTGGCACACCTTGTTTACATAAATTAGGTAACTCTAAAAAGTGACGCAATTAGTTCACTCTGAAAAATTAAAATAATGAAATTAATTTCATGAATTTAGGTCTTTATGTCTAGCTGTTAGATTAGGTATTTCGCGGTTAAAATAATTCGACAGACCATTGTAGAATCTATTTACGATATGCATTGTTGATTTATGTAGTTTTTGTTGCAATAACATTATTACAATATAATCACGTCGAATAAATAAATATTGCAATATTGATAAAACGGGTTTTAGCACCCATCGGGTCTAAGTCGTAGCGCCAAGCGGACTCGTCCCTATTCCGATTCGTTGGCCGGTGCAGTCACTAAGGAAAACGGGTCGGATCTTGTTTTACTGCCATCTTCCTTTTTCTAGATGAGCGTTTACATCCTAAATCATCATCACTTACCATCAGGTTAGATAGTGGCCAACGCTCATCTCACCGTGTGTAAGGAAAATACACCGTTATTAATGAAATGTTAATAGTCTCCAAAAAGTCTGTTAATAGTCATGTCAATTGTCAACTTTATTTATATGAATTCATGTATTATTCTACTTCTTTTCGTGCAGTGGTGTAGCTCACCTAGTGCAGTTGTTAGGTCGATATAAGGCCTCCAACTAACGTGACCTAATGACTGCTATCGGAGATAACAACCGGGCCCAACTGCTTAACGTCCCTTTCCTTTTATTTTGACTATGGGTTATATACAACAGCATAATGTTACTTTTATGCCACCGACCTTCAGTTACACGAGTAGGTAAAACTGCAAAAACCATCGGGACTAACGCGGCGGAAACCGCGGGACACAGCAAGTTAATAATAAAATAGCAGAACGAGTGCACAATGATTATGATGATAATATGATGAAGACAAAACTATAAAATCGATAAAGAAATACCTACTTAGATATATATTTTATTGTTTCAACGATTCTTTGATTTTAGCTGTGATAGAATAAATTAAACGTTTGTATTTTCAGTTTATGTGGAGATGTCTAGTTGCGAGACATCGTATATTTATAGGCAATAATATCAATTGACATATTTAATTTAATATAAAACACGTTTCATTTATTAACCAGCTCGGTGAAGTTCGTTCTATGGTGGGATCCTGAACTTGCATAGCTTTTGTCGTCGAACTAACTAACTAGGCTGGATAAGCTAGTCTTAAACATTATAAATATACGAAATTTATTAACAGCTAACTGCGGCCCGCGGTTTCACCCACGTAAGTCCCGATCCCGTGGGAATATCGGGATCAAAAGTCATGTCTAGCCTATGTCCTCGATAATGTAGCTTTCTTTTGGTGAAAGAAATTATGAAATCGGTTCAGTAGTTTTTGAATTTATTTATTACAAACATACGACACACATACACACGCAAATACTAATCATTCCTCCTTAAAATATTAGTGCAGATACATAATTTAAAACCAAAATTAAGTTGTTATTTACATTAAAAATATTTGTTTTTTTACGTTTGGTTTTATAAGTAGGTACATTCACGTACTTGCATAGTATTTTTTTGCACAGTAACCAAAGTTTATTTTGAAAAGTGAATTCATAATTTCAACTTTTTGCTGCCAGCTTTTTTAAGAATGATTTAAACCAATCAATCATTATTGATGATGATGTTAAAAATTATAGATGGACGAGTATTTGGTTAAGTAGGTACCTCATTTCCACAGTCTTTTGTCTGATGCCTTTGTATTTTATAACTAGCGTATTTTGACTATTCATTCGAATGAACAATATTTTTTGCAAACACATCTGTCAATACATGCGCAAACGTAGATTAGAGACTAGAAATCGATTCTAACCCCTGTATTTATAAACGAATCTGATAGCCTTAATAATAAACGCGGAGTAAGGTCGGAATAATTTTATCACTTTTTGTTTCTGTCTGTCAACTTTGAAAGTTCTTGTCACGGAAAAAGACAAAGCATGTTCCCGCTACTTCTACTTTACTCCACGTTTATTAAGGGCCCTATTCTGAAAAACTGAAAATCCATGTCGGGCGCATCGAAAATTGTTGATTATTTCATGACGGAATGTCGTAGAACTTTTTTTTGTGTACAGATTGTAGGCGACATTGTTTCCGATATTTTAGTGCAGTTTCCATACAAATATGTCTAAACGTATTGAAGCCTATCGACATTTTAGCCAAATCAGACAATTTTTGTCTAAAATTTGGATAGGCTTTGCACCAATAGGAGGTTCTTGTCTTAAAACTACACCAAAATGTAGGAAACAATGTCACCTACAATCTGTGCACAAAAAAAAGTTCTACGACATTCCGTCATGAAATAATCAACAATTTTCGATGAGCCCGACAGGGATTTTCAGTTTCAAGGTCGTTGGCGTATATACTCCTCTTAATAAGGTTAGAGTCATTACTTTGGCTAAGCAATGCCCTGTCTCGCTCTTATTAGTGATTTTTTTAACGTCAACGAAAATGTGACAGACACTTAGACAAGTAATCACTTAGAATTTACTATAAATGCGAGGGATAGGTGATAGTGACGAGTGATTTTTTTTTAAATTAAATATAGGGGTGTTTATGAAATACCTCTATGTTCAAGTAAACTTTTAACTGAGAAATTGTTCGAATTTCCAAAAGTCGTAGAACAAAGGTCGTAGACGTCTTTCGGTTTTAATGAGGAGGAACACTAACTTTTTATCCCGGCAAAGGGCGTTGGTCGACTGATCTTAGGTTAGAATTAAGAACTGTCAAACAGGTGTTTTTTACAACTCTCGGCGCCAAATTGGCCATATCAGTCTCAGACCGAAAGAAAAAAAAAAGAAAACTCGGCGTTTTCATTTGTGGGGGACCATCATCAAAAAAAAAAGATCATCTGACCCCAGCGCCATCTGCTCACAGCTTTGCGTGTGCCACCCCATTAACATCCTCGGAATCATTTTACCTATGAGAATAATTTTTAAAGTCAAAAGGGCAAAGTTGCGTACTAACTAACTCAAAAGTAATTTTGTTTGAAGAGTGTTTGAGAATCGGCCGACCTCTATTCTACAAATCTGTATTCTCTCTAACTTTGTGGTTAAATTTGACATTCAGATGGTATTAATGCTAATGAAGTATGAAATAAGAACTTTGGAAATATTTTATATCTGTTTTTTTCTGGACTATGTGTATCTATTTATTGTACGTATTTACGCATATATAATAGTTTGCCAATCTCACATAATCTGCATTTTTTTATTTTATGTTCAACACGAAAATTACACAAAATCAGAAGAAAACCAGCAAGTAACTTCGTAAATAGTATTTTCGCTTTTCCAAATATAAATAAAAACAAATTTTAAAAAACCCTAAAAGGACCTAGGGTAATTCCGGGGGAGATGGCCGTACGGTAGAGATGGCCAGTTGATAAAAGTTCGACTTAAAATATCTGATATTTCACGCCAAATGTTTAATTAAGCATTAATACCTACAAATATTATTAAATAACGGGGTATTTACCATGTTTTAATTTGTTTTGTAACGGAGCTCGATATTTCGCCAGTAATTTCAACTAGCTTGTTCACGAGACTGGAGATTGCGGGTAGGAGATGACAGTTAGGAGCGTCCATATCGAACTACCCTCTTCCTAATTAGCTCGCTGCGTCTAGTTAAAAATAAAACAACCATGTAAGTTTAAAATCGTATAATAAGCATTAGTGTTGTAAAAAGTACTGTGATTTACAGATGTAGAGGTTGGTGCTACGACGGAAACCCGAAGCGGAGCACCCGCTGCCCCGCAGAAAGCAGGCCCTATGGGTAAGACCCTGCACCCTGCATGGCATGGGGCTTGGTACCGTGACGTTCTTTGATTTTATATATGGTTACAGGGCACTTTGTATTGGTCGGATTTCAAGGCACTTACGGCACTTTGTATGGTCAATTTTAAGGGCACGGGCAAGGGCATTAAAAGCGCACTATCGTTATGTTTGGTTGGCTTTGGAGCACGGTGATGATCGGTGATTTTGTATGGTAGAGGTTAAGGCATTTTTGGCATTCAAAAGGGTTATGGTATTTTCAAAGGTTTATGAATTATGATCCATTTTCATTTATATGCGATATTATATTTGTGTTAGTTCGTATTGTACTTGTATTTATTTTGTGATCGTCTTTCTTCATTACTATTTCTGTGGTTTTTCATCAATTTTCATTAGATATAAATATCATAATTATTAAGTCGAATGTCTACGGCTGACTAAACTATGTTTGTTTAACTTAGCTTTGCAAAGTCGGACCAGTTTTCCAGACATGTGATATCAAACTATGACAGCTACAATTCTTACCTGGCTGGCGACTGAAGCTAAACGAACTTAGTTTAGTTGGCGGTGGACGGCCAGCTTTATAGGTACCTACTTTAGTTATTTTATGGGTAATTTTACGTTCTCCTGTTTTATCTTACTTGTCCATTACTTATACCTATTTTTAATTCACAGAATGATAGGTAAGTGTGGTTTCGGAATGAGCGTCTAGCTATTTATGCAATTTTATTTTTCCTTATCAATGTTTTTTTGATTGGACTTTTCTTTACAAAATTTCAAGGCCAATTTTTTTTATCTTACTTAAAATTTTAATGTAGGCACAGGTAATTATGTTAAGTAGCTATAATACCTGTAAATCCTGTAATCATATGATTACAGGTACATACATAACTGAATTCCAATTTGAATTTTCAAGAATTTTTTCAATTAAGTATGAATTTAAATTAATAACTCTAGTACTTCCAATTGTTTATTGTACTCGTTCATAACGTTAATTATTAACTCATCCGGAAGCAGTTCAAAATCGACAGGTCTGTACTTTTACGATCATTATTTATCTTTCAAACTAAATGCAAATCAAACTTTATATTCCTATGAATAAGATGTATTTTCAATTGACAAGAGAATGCCAAGTGAAAGGACATGATCGAAAGTGTCGATTGGCTTTACTTTTCTTTTGTTATTGTTGCACTTGTTATAACTTATAACCATAACTTATAGTCCCTTTACTACGCGATTTACCCAATTAATTGAACATATTTAGTTAGATCTTTTTTGGGTTACCTACGTCTAAATAAATGTAAGTAGGATGAGCGTTTAAGGTCATAGCACACTTAAACGACTCTGCTCCAACACCGCTCCCACCCAACACTGCCCTAAACTAAGACGACTGCTCGCAGTCTACGCGGCGACAGCTAGCAGGCAACCAGCAGTCCACGCGGCGACAGCCAGCAGACGGCCAGCTGTCCACCCGCCTTTACCGTACCGTACGATTTAAATCGTACGGTTGGCAACACTCCGCGACGACGCGCGCGGCGACTGCTAGCAGTAAGCGTGCGGCCAGCGAGGCGTCAACTCCCGAGCAGTCTGACGGCGGTAAGCTCGCTGAAAGCGAGCTGTCTGCTAATTTATGATGCCAATGTAAAATATATCTAAAGAGCAATATTTAAAGCCCATATTTGAATTAAATTATTTTTGCCGGGTGGGAGCGGAGTCGTGTAAGTGGGCTATGACCTTTAACCACTTTATCTCACTGGGTGGAAGATGCGTGATGATATGGTGTAAGATGTAGCTCATCTAGAAGATTTGCTTCTTTTTCTTCTTCTGTTCGTGTAGTGGACATTTTCTTTTCTGGTCAAGGAATAAGATTTTTTTTTAAATCGGACCACTAACTTCAAATATATGGATAAGCAATTCATAGACTATTAACTTCAAATCCATAGACGTAAAACAATTATCGTTCGTTCGCAATTGAAGACCGAAATACAACCTTATACAAGAAATAACGATAAAACATTGTTCTTTGATATAAAGTACCTAATAGTCAGCCTACGCTCAATAGTAGTAGTACAGAATCCTACCTCTGTTATCTACCACAATCGAGAGTTTCGTATGGGAAATTGTTGGGCGTCTCATCAAAATGAAGCTACTCACGGAAAACTAGCTTGATAGTAATCACTTTACAAAAATGTACTACGAATCCCTGACTATAACATACCCCAGCGCTCAACCGCGAAATGGCCATGTAGGTGTAGTCAACCAAATATTGAGGATGTGCCAACCTAAATCTAACATGATGTCTCATGGATCTGGACTACGAGATAGCTACTAACAATTGGATAAAATTGTTCCACCAACGCGTGGGTTAACTGAGTAGTTATGTTTTACAGTTTCCTTTGACTATTTATAAACAGTGACCCAATCCGAGTGGACTCTCAAATTGATGTTCCTATTGTTAAAAATTAAACAAATATGTATGTGTCAGGTTTTATATAGTTATGATGTGTGAAAATGTTTATTGTTGTGATGTGAGTTGCGAAAGAGATATTCGGAGAATTGAAATTAAAACAAAAAAATCGATTAGAATTTGGAAAGAAGATTCTTTAAAATTCAATACATGGATTTGAACCCTCCCTCCGATATATCACGTGCGCTCTTACCTATTAAACGTAAGCACGTAAGCAGACTCCAGTGTGAGTGTGAACTGTCTATGTTGCAATTAAAATAAGCTTTTTTATGAGCTAGTTTTTAATACATGTGCGTCCACCGCAAACTAAGTAAACTATGCTCACTTGATTGAAAAATTGGCGAGCTAAGCTAAGCTAACTTAGCTTACTTTAGCACCATCCACAAAGCTATAACTTCTTTCTTCTTTCTATAAATTTAATTTTTCGGACTCATTTCATACATCGCGAAAACCGGAGTAAAATCAATAATTTCTTAAGTTGAAAGTTGAAAAAAATATATTTAATTTTTAACCGACTTTTAAAAAAAGGAGGAGGTTCTCAATTCGACCGTATTTTTTATCTATATATAGGTTAGATATACCTATTATTTTTAGCATGCGATCATTTCTAACGTTTTGTAAGACCTTATTATTAAATAGGCGCTCATATCTACATTCTGAATTGAAAATATCGTAAAGCTGGTACTTAACACCTAAAAGGTTCTGCGTAGGCGCACTATTCAGTTTTAAGTGGCATAGAAATCCGTTAAACTAATACTATTATTTCAATCGTCAATTGCATTCAATTGTGTCTTGCCTAATAGCTGTTACCGTATACGTATTGTGGGTTATCTATCTTCATAGAGCCTCTAACAAAAAACGTACCGTTACGTCAAGATAAGTATAATCTTTATTACTACTACATTGGTAATTTAGACTGAGAAACACTGGGAGCTAATATTTTGTTAAAGAAAAAAGAAAATGCTATCATTTATTTACCCTCCGGCACACTAGGATGACTTACACACATACCTATTACGAACCTATTACCTACCTATTAAGAAACTAGCAGACCTTCAGTGTCCCGCGGTTTTACCCGCGTAACACGCGCGCGCGTTTCCGCGGACAATGCGGAAAACCCCTTTAAGTGAATTCCTACACATCACAAAAAATACTCCGGTCCAATTGTTTCTATATAGGATCAGCGGTTTAAGCTGTGCGTTGATATAGAACTAGTTCAATGAAACTGAAAACTAACTCACGTGATGTGAAGCGATGAGGTGGTGGTCCAAGTTCATGATACTTGCCTAGCCGAAACCTATTAAATAAAGGTCTCTGCATACGTAACGTTTCCCAGACGGGACGTGTCCATTTCTACATACAAAAATCCCGTCGGGGCGACGATGGAGTCACGGCACGGGATTTTTGTATGTACCTAGAGATTGACACGTCCCGTCCGGGAAACGTTATGTATGCAGAGACCTTAACTCTAGACCTAGACGGATCATACGGTCAAATATTCCAAAGTTTTAGGGAAACAAGAACAATTCGAGCCCAGTTAATCTTTCTATTATAGGTATTTTTAGTTTTCTGAGCAGAGAAATCCACTTCAAAGCAGCATGGCGAGATAACAAAACGTCAATTATTAAATTAAAATAGTCTATAAAAATGTTCGGACCGATTGTGATATCACAAGGCCCCGAGAGATAAATCCTTATCTATTAAAACACCATCTGTCTTTAGTCAGTCAGTAGCACAACACCACTGAACTACCGAATGTAAGCTGTATATTGAACAATTATCGCAATCATAATAAACGGTTCATTTACTGTTTTATACCACCTACTTGCCGTTTGAAAAATGATAGGAGAATAGATTACAGAGTTTTCTATACATCGATCAATAAAATAGATTAGTAAACTTAAGGAAGACGTTCGTTCTCGCAATACCGTCAAGATATATTTTAACCCATTAGAAGTCACTGTACTCAGTTAAGTACAGCCATATTCCGAAGTGCGAATAGCAGATCTTGCGAAATTTAATTAAAATACCTGGTTATTATACTTCATTATAACACTACTCAAGTGTATTGGTGAATAGTATGTGGGTAGTTTGAAATATTTTGATAAAAAGTGTCAGTTGAAGTTTTGATACCAAAGCGTTGTGAAGGTAAGTGAATGTTTCTTATATTTTTTTTAAGATTACTGCTTATAATTCGATTATTTCATTATATTTTTGTAAAATACATGTCAGAGTAAGTAATAAGTAACAATATAATTCATAATTTATAAATAACATAAAACTAGGACCATATAAAAGTTAACGTACTCGATTGAGTACATCGACCACATACATAAGTAAAAAAACTTTTTTTTTTTTCAGATTTATTGCTATGGAGAAACATCAGTTTACAGCTCAAAAGAGCTACAAGGGGCTCGAAGAATCTTTAGAAGCCGTTCTACAGGATAGTGATGATGACGAAGTTGAGTTGACTATCATACCACCAGATCCAAGTTCGTTGACTGATGAAGAGGAAGGTGCTAATAAGGACATAGCGGCGGCTTTTCTTCCACGAGATGTACCTGGTACTATTGAGGTATTTACGAACTAAGAAGATAGTGATAGAGAGGATACAGTAGACGACGATAGTGATGATGAACCGCTGGCGTCAAAAAGACGACGGCAAGATGCTAATCGCCAATCCTCCTCGAATCTGACTCCAGTCTGGTGTAAATGTAATCCTTCATACTCTTCAACCTGTCAGAGTACTTTCGAAGTGTCTGACAGAAAGAATGTCATTTGTGAAGAGCTGAAGGGCCTCAACCTAGACATGGCTGTTGCTAATTCCTGGCGTTTACATGTAATGTGTAATGATAAGCCTATGGATCAACTCATGTTCCGCCGTCATATCGCACGATACTATTTGCGCCAAGGTGAGCAGAGAAAATCGCGCCAGACTCCATCAATAGTCGAAGGCCTGCCTCAAGATGGAGTTAGTCATTTCCCCCATCAAAATGGAAAAACAACTGCGGTGTGTACTTTGTCATTCAAGAGTGCGCTGGCAATGCAAGAAGTGTCTAAAAACACTTTGCGTCGAAAAATCTTGTATCGAAAATTTTCATACATAGGTGGTCAGTGTACTCAATAGAGTACACCCCTGTAATTTCATAAAAACTATTATTTTTGATTATTTTTCTTATTTTTTTGTTTCTTTGGTTCTAATTTAATATAAAAATAATAAAAAATACAAAAAAAGATTGTTACTTTTTATTTGACCTCTAATGGGTTAAAAGTGTGGCCTATGTTACTTCCAAAAGTGCTATGTATCTTCATTTTAAATTTCACCGAAATCGGTCTAGTGGTTTCGGAGGTTATCGAGTACGCTACCCCTGAGCCACACGGGAACCCGGGAGCAGTGGTAGCGCACTCGGAGAATTTTTAATTATGTATTTCTCCTTGTAAAATATTTCTAAGATAAGGCTTGTTACTCTGAGCAAACAATCGGTCGACAGAAAAATATCCAGTTTATTTTCTTACTAGGTACAATAAACATATTACTATTTATGAATTGTTTGATCGAGAGCCAAATCACAAAAGTTTCTACAAGTGGATAATCTTGACGAATAGCAGAAGTTACTCGTTCAATAAATAATATAAAGGAGTGTGCCAATACCCGGCCCTGTCTAAGACGATACCGTGTAGGATGGTCTGAAATGTTTATTTTAGTGAGTCCTCGACGTTAATGCGCTTGCAATCGAAGCCCATATTGTGGCAGTACCAACCCTTGAGGCTACTAAATTATTTTCAATGCCAAATATTACGTTATTCTGAGACACTTAAAAAGTGATTCTAAATAAACATAGGTCCGGCTGGTTAGTAAGTAGTAACTAATCTAAAGTTATATAATAAGCGCTTTGATGGTGAGTGTTGATAGGTCTTAGATTGACCTTACTTTACTTATTCTAAATCTATACTAATACTAGCTGACCCGGCAAACGTTGTTTTGCCTTATAAATTTTAGATAGTTAGCCGATTCTCAGACCTACTGAATACGCATATAAAATTTGGTAAAAATCGGTCGCGCCGTTTCGGAGGAGTACGGTAACTAACATTGTGACATGGAAATTTTATATATAAGAAGATACTAATATAATAAAGAGGTAATGTTGGTAACTATTATGTATGTAGGTATGTATGTATTTTCCGGGTAATCTCTGAAACTACTGAACCGAATTTAAACATTCACCAAAAGGAAGCTACATTATCGAGGAGTAGCATAGGCTACTTATCGTCCCGATATTCCCACGGAATCGGGACTTACGCGAGTGAAACCCGGGACCATGTGACAGATAAGATCACTGTAGCACTAGATGGGAAGTGACGCGGCTGTATGACAGCTCTCTAGTCGATAGTGCTACAATTTATCTTTACATTCTAATGATTGTAGTAGTAGGTTAGGAGGCTATAGGTTGGCAACCCTACCTCATCGAGTACCAAGTGGAGACTAATATGGTGGAAAAAACACTAAAAACACTAAAAAACTCCGTCAGCCGCGATTCAGCCTGGGCCCGTCTTCAGTCAGTCATTACATAGCTAATGTATCAATTGCCTTTGCTGAACTCTCACTTCAGTTATCTTTAAAAATCAAATACCTACTGTAGGTATCTATATCAAGAACAATGGCTAGGAATAAATAATTGTAATCTTATGTAAGATATTACATTATCTAAAACCAGACCATCTCACCTTTTGATCGAATTTTACATGTGATGTAAGCTAAGTTAGCATACATTCAAAACGATTCTTAAGTAATATCTAGGTACATAACGTCTTCAGAAATACTGTGGTGTATTGGAATGGTGCTATTTTTTGTGGATCCAAACTAATATTATAAATTCATAAGTTTAATTGTAAATTTAATTGTTCGCCCTTCACGGTCAAACGGTCCAACCGATTTGAATGAAACTGTTAATATGGATAGTTTAAGCGATGGAGAATAATAAACTTTTTAAAAGAACACAATAATAGGAACTAATAATTTTATATTTTCCCGGGTTTTACTTTTTAATTCTCTTACGTTTAAGACCCGGGAAAATATAAAATTATGATGGAGAGTAACTCTCGCGGTATCGGCATGTACGCGGGCGAAACCGTGGAGCGCAGTTGGTACAATTTTAAATGTTTATTATTTACTACAGTTATTATTATTGTTATTTTCTCTGGGAATATAAATATTTTGTACTCCCTTATCACCGTACTTTGTCCCTGTTTATTATCTTTTTTTTAAATACCTGAGAAGATATAAACAACACAATAAATAATTAGGTATACTATTGGTATAATAAATACCTAAGTCGTGGCGGGGCGGGGCGGGGGCGAAGCGCGATATCACTAGGGCTTGTATGACAGCCACATTAAAAAATGCGTAGATATACTTTTCGAAAAACTCTACGTAAATCGTGTGCCCGTATAGCCTACAACTATTCGGTCTCTAGATCTACTTGTAATGTAGTGGGAATAATCCAAAGAAACCCGTATTATTATTATTTAAATTTTACTTCTGTTTTTGCTATGTTCAATTGAAATTCTTCTTGAAGAAGAGACTAAAGGTCTCGAAACGTTGAGCACTGAAACAATGCTAAAAGTAATAAACACCACGCGATTAAAACCCAAAAATGAGTTTATTTTCCATCTTTCAAGTTAAATTATTGCAGACTATAAAATATTGTTTTTAGAAAATAAGTGTCTAAATATATCTCTCTACTCTAGAACCGGAAAAGAAAGTTACAAAAGTGTTCCACCATTGATAATAACTGGCAATTACGATAATTTATTTGAGGCTTAGTTATTTTGAGCTTCTAATAATCCATAATGTTTATAAATTGTAAGATGAAATAATTCCCACCAATTTATCAAGTTAACTTCGCTGTTATACGGTGAACGAAAACAGCGTGAGGAAACCGACATATCCGAGGACGATTTGCCACCGTCAGAAAGCAGAAAGAATTCGCCAAATTGTAGTGGCGTCTTACTGCCTAATCTCTAAGAGGAAGCCCTTGCCCTACACACTAGCGTTTGGGGACATTATCTGTCTAAAACTGATCTTGACGGTTGCTCCTGGGAGTGGAGCATAGTTGGATAGTTGGGTTGGGTACGCTATAACATTATATAATATAGCAGATTCCCGCGGTTTCACCCGCGTAAGTCCCAATCCCGTGGGAATATCGGGATCAAAAGTAGCCTATGTTACTCAGGGTGAATGTAGCTTTCTAATGGTGAAAGAATTTTTGAAATCGGTCCAGTAGTTTCGGAGATTACCCTCAATATACATACATACATGTTACCAACGTTACCTCTTTATAATCTATACTAATATTATAAAGCGGAAGAGTTTGTTTGTTTGTTTGTTTGAACGGGCTAATCTCAGGAACCACTGGTCCGATTTGAAAAATTCTTTTGGTGTTAGATAGTCCATTTATTGAGGATGGCTATAGGCTATATTATATTTTCAAAAAAAATAGGGATCCTTACTAAAAGTTCAATAATGTAACACAAGGTGTGAAAAAAATGACCAAAAAATTCCTTACGCCGCGTGCGCTGTGAAAACTATTGGATATAGAACAAAACTATGTACTACAACTTACATAGAACATGTAATTGTCTACAAAATACATCGCGACACTATATGTCTAACTATTGTAGTTATCTCACAATAAGTGTTTTTGTAAATAATTAAAATGCCGTCGCTTTAATAACCTTTTATTTTGTACCTTGGTATTAATCCTTATCAAAATAAATTACTTCATATTCAAGACGAATTCAATACCTTTCTAGGACCTTTTGAATTATTTAATTCGGACATTTCATTCAAAAGATATCGCGATATTAAAAATGTAAGTATGTTGCAACCAAATCAGTATTAAGTATTGCGGGGTTAGTCCACTTTCGCCATACCAGGTTCTACGGCTACGAAAAAAGTAGTAATCTTTTCGCCATACCTGCTCGACATGGTCGATAGGCTATGGCGAAAGAATACTCCAATTTATTTATTCGATTTTTATTAACTTTAAGTTGAAAAGTTGTTGAGTGGAATCGTGCCCCTCGCGTCCTTCTACTCATCGTCGTCATCGTTCTTCGCAATGAATTGGACGTGGGCGTGGTTTTTATCAGGCTGTAAGGACTGACAAGAAGTTATCCTGCACCGTACTAGACGTGTAAAATGTGTGATAGTAGGTAATTGGTATGGAAGTACTAGGCTATTATAAATCACCAGAAGGTCGTTACATACTTTTACAATTGAGATATTTCTCGCTTGAAGAAACATACGGAAATGTGATAAGTGTGAGTTATACATTCTACATACTTATGATAGCCTAGTACATCATACTTAATAATAGAGTAGGTATATTTTTATAGCCGTAGAACCTGGTATGGCGAAAGTGGACTAACCCTATTGCGCGCGCATGTATGAGCGCGGTCGGCTCCTTGCAAAGCGGTTGTGCTCAGCGATACTTTTTAATACTTCTTTTTTAGGGTTCCGTACCCAAAGGGTAAAAACGAAACCCTATTACTGAGTCTTCGCTGTCTGTCTGTCTGTCTGTCCCTCTGTCCGTCTGTCCGTCTGTCACCAGGCTGTATCTCATGAACCGTTATAGCTAGACGGTTGACATTTTCACAGAAGATGTATTTCGGTAGCCGCTACAACAACAAATACGAAAAACAAAATAAAACAAAAATTTATGAGGGGCTATACAACAAACGTCTTTTTTAGTTATTGTTGTCAATTTCCGTATCTAATAGCTAACCTTAAGTACTCCCCGCGCGGTGGCGGATAAACTGCTTGATCCCTAAGAGGGTTGGTGTCAGGCAGGCGGCCGGCCGTAAAAACATTGCCAAATCTAATTGCAGCAGGTATGGTCAATGATGACTTACCGTCTGCGCCGACCCCAAATAAAAAAAAATTGGGGTTTATCGGACCCCGGGCTCCCGAGAGGGATGCAACCGGGAACATCGCTCAGATGAGAAGAAATAAATAAACAAATCCTGAAAGTCACTTTTCTACGCGGACGAAGTCGCGGGCACTGCTAGTATTATTATATTACTAGCTGACCCGACAGACGTTGTCCTGTCGTTTAGTATAAAAAATAAAATTCATCAAAATCGGTTTAGCATTTTTTCTTTCATAAGAACCTTCTCCTGACAATAGCAAACACAACAAAAAAAGAATTATCGAAATATGTGTAAAAGTTTAAGTGTGATGCCGTGACCAAGGGAAATAGGGATTGATTTTTATATAATAGAATATATATTATTATAAATAGATTATAATTATAATATAATATATAGTATAGATGTAGATCAGTTGTTGTAGGGTTTGCCCTACAGTGGGACAAATTAGTAGGCTAACTAAATTTAATCATGTTACCACAGGATATTGTTTTCTATTTATAGTAAAGTATTACGCCAATCACATTATGTATTACGCATAATTAAACTGGTTTTCCTATTTTAAAAATAACTACCTATTATAAATGAGGAAAGTCTATTGGGACCGCACTACAACTATTATTCTAAAAAAAGTGAGTCACTCCTGTAAATTAAAATTATATTTCTGCCAACTGTGGCGTCACACCCTATTAAAATGGTTTACGATATTTATAAGCTTTTTGCGACGTCACTATAAAAAAAAACAAATCTACATTTTTTTTAAAAAGATCGAAGCAAATATAATACTTTTACTTTTGGCCGCAAAATTAAGGTCATTGCGTCATATTTCTCGATCACTTCCAGTTAGGTAAGTACCACCATATTATTAGCCAATTTTAGGGATAATCCACTTTTTTTCTAGTTCGAATTTTTCATAACTTAACAATGCTGATATGAATTTAAATAATTTTTCGGTTTTAATCGCGGTAATTTTATATTTTTTCCATATTTTCAACGCTAGACGTTTTGATGACATTTTGTGGTCACCTACCCGTGATCATCAGGACAGGAAGGTATACTGTCAAGTCTTCGATACGGGGGCCGGGTGTTAAACATATGCTAAAAATAATAAACACAACGCGATTTAAACAAAAAATGCATACCACCTCTATTTTTTTCAAGATATGCGCAAAAACGAAATACAAATTCTGTTTTGCAATACGTCACTTTAGGATTCTTTGACCAAGTTAATAGCGCAAATTAGTCAGACATCTATTTTCGGTAGCGTTTCGTTAGTTTGTAGGTACCTGCCTAGGTTTCGTTCTCTTACCTAGACCTAAATAAACTGCTAAGCTTCAGATATTACTAATGTCTATCGTATTCTTGTCTCTAATTAAATTCGTATCAAAAATTCAGTAAAAACTGGTATGCGACTAC
Organism: Idaea biselata; assembly: GCA_958496205.1. Classification (NCBI taxonomy): domain Eukaryota; kingdom Metazoa; phylum Arthropoda; class Insecta; order Lepidoptera; family Geometridae; genus Idaea; species Idaea biselata. The sequence goes on along the minus strand of OY292394.1, from coordinate 46,789,964 downwards.
AGGATACCGCGAGCTATTTGTCATTGTTTAGGTTTTTACAACGTTCTTTGTTACTAAGAGACCCGAACACTAGACTAAAACCTTTCTATTGCCCGATGACCTATATATCCTATGAGAATATAGAATACAAAAACTCGATGTAGAGGTACCATCATATTATTATTTTTTAATCGGTTCTGTAATTTCAGAGATAACCCTACAAACATGTTCTATAGCTCAAACTACACGATGACACTTACACTGACACTTTACCTACAAAAGTCACCTATCATTAAAAAAAAACTACATTGAAATCCGTTCATCCGTTCGTGAGCTACGATGCCACAGACAGATACACACACACAGACAGACAGACAAACAGTCAGACAGACAGACACGTCAAACTTATAACACCCCTCTTTTTCCGTCGAGGGTTAAAAACAGACCACACCTACAGCACACATTCACGAATTTCTTTGTGTGCCGTAGGTGTGGTCAGTTTTAGGTAAAGTGTCCGTATGTGTCATCGTGTGTTTTGAGGTACCTATTTATAAAAAAAGAGAAACGATACATGGTTAAGTAGGTATACATACTTACCTATTTAATGGCTGATTTTGATGAATATAAAGATAAAAAAAATATCTAGTTCTTAGCACAAGTCTGAGTGCGAGTGAGAAGAGCAGCGGAATCCGCCAAATGGTTACCGATAACCAATAGTAACAGGAGGTTGAATGTGCGATTTTCCCTCTGCACCTGCTTCCGATGCCCGCCTCGCTCGCACTGTGTCCGAACCGCGATGCGGCTTGTTCAATTATGAGTCGCCCGATTCAAAGTTTTTGGTCAGAGCGACTCTTAGTTGATATCCGTTGAATCGCAATGAAATATTACTGAGTAGGCTAAGCTAAGATGCTTTAAGATTTTATTCAATCACTTTTTGCCAGTGAATATCTTACCTATCAATTGATTTGATATTTCCGACGCGCGGTTCTGAGTTGTTCTAATTAAACAGTTTTGTTTGATGTTTGCTTGACTGATTTTAAGTAATTATCGTACCTACTGATGTGATTGATGGATTGTTTTAGTTTATTGGGCGAAGGTTTGATTACGGTAGTTTTGCAATAAAACACTCATTTTTTCGGTTGTAATCGCGTTGTTTTTTATTATATTAACCATTTTTCAGTGACCGCCGCGTCGTTTTGTACGAGGTTCAGTTACGAGGTAGGCGTCGAAAACAAGAACCGAAAAAAAAGCATACAAGCAGAGTCCCGCGTTTCACTTGCGTAAGTCCCGATCCCGTGGGAATATCAGGACTAAAAGTAGCCTATGTTACTCCTCGATAATATAGCTTTATATTGATGAAGGAATTTTTAAAATCGTTCAGTAGTTTCAGAGATTACCCGGAAAATACATACATACATACATAATTGTTACCAACGTTACCTCTTTATAATATTTATTGCAAATTTAACATCGCAAAAACCAAAGAAAAATCAACGGTTGTTTGTTTTGTAAAGATCTTAAAGAACTTATTTCGGAGAGTTTCCAGATCAAAAGGTCACTTCAGCATTTATCAGTTTATTTTTCGTTATCTATTATGTAGCACCATATATAGAGGTCTAATGGAACTATAGTCTTTAGAAAGCCTTATTTCAAATCAGCCTGGACTACTGATGAAAATGAAAACATGACCTTGCTCATAAGTTTTTAAGTGCCAGACCTGGTTTAAACCATGATTTAGGCATAGTAAATCTTGGTTTAAACCAGGTCTGGCCTTAAAACCCATTTTATAATAGTAAGTAGAATGACTGTGAAACGCATAACATTGACTTGCTCCCATTTATTATCTATCATTTACCACTTTAATAAACAGTTAGGTGTGGCGCCTCCATCTACGTACAGTCTAAATACAATTTCAGTTACCGTTATTTCTACCTTTAATCATAACTTTGTTTGTCATCATGAGAAGTTTCGTTAGAAGGAAAACGTACCTATTTGTCGTGTTAATGAACTTGGTCGGATTTTGGCAGAGTATCTTGTGTTTTTTTTTAGTTTTGTCCGACTGATGACGTCAAAATCCTTTGCAGAGTGCAGACTCTTTCATCGATAGATAGATGAGACACTCTAAGTGAAAGACTAGTTTTAGAATAAGTAAATGACATCATTATGTGTAATGTACTAATGAATCGATATATAAACATTAATTTTAATTGATCAAATTTAGATCAGTGAGAATTTAAAGCAGTGATCTCAATTACGGTTGTTTTAGAGTTATTCGATTTTTATAATATACCTAATTATATATTTAATTTAGAGATGCAACGGATATCCGGTTGTTATCCGGTATCCGGCCAATCCGGCCATTATTTTACTATCCGGCCGAATACCGGATAGTTGCGCACTATCCGGCCGGATACCGAATAGTGATTCTGTTTGGTATTTAACTTTGAAAAATGGTCAGTTGCCATTATTTTAGACAAATAAAATAAACACAGAATGAAGTACAAGTTCACAATCACGTGTACACTACTATACACATTAAACAAAAAAAACTTATCTATTCAGCAAAATAGGCGGGTGCACATACGAAATAGTTTCGTACGTACTGACTGACCTAATAAAACCCGTTTCTTGCCTAGAAAACGGTCCGCGCGAACCGGTTGAAACCTGCACGACGCGCCCGCCCGCGCCGCCAAACTAAAATGTAGGTATCGTTTGGCCGGCCGAATATTTGACGGCCGGATACCAGATATTCGGCCGGTGATGATGCCGAATATCCGGTATCCGGTATCCGGCCAAACAACTATCCGTTGCATCACTAATTTAATTATTTACCCGAGTCTTAAAATGGCTTAAATAATGATTTTAACTTTTTTATTTACTTATCTCTATGATTCGAATATATTACAATAGGCACTAGCGATATGGTGAATATGGTGATGATTGATTTGATTTGATGTAAGTATTCGTATCCGCCTAGATTTAGATAAAAATAATTATAATAATTAAAAGTTGGGAAAAACTAATGTAAAAATAAATAAAACTAATCGATTTTATGATATCTAAGTATAAATTTTACCAAATGAATTGGGTTCCATTATCAAAAATGCGTTTTTTTTCTCCTTCGTATGTAACGGTGATTACATTGCTGCCAGTGTCAAGTTTTTTGTTTTCGATAAAACCGAACCGTATCGTAGTCGTAGTACAACAGAAACGTCGGCCGACCTAACATCTTCGTCGCGCGTCTGCGAAAGTCCGAACACGGCAAAATGACTCTCACAATTTATTTCTAGGTCCATTATAATTTTATAAAAACTGTTATGGACGTTTAAATATAGAACTTGTAAAACAATAACAAAGCGTGTTATGTATTGATGTTCTGTTAGAAAAACTGTTTCGATTAGCATCGAATGAAAAAAATAGATTAAGTTGTTATTTAATTTTAAACATGCATAATAGATTAGTTTGAGTATTGAATTACAAAATAAGGTCTACCTAAGGTTTACCGACGCCGGTAGACTAATTGGTTCAAATCGTGCTCCCGGTTTGAGTAAGATGCGGGTTCGAATCCAGCCCTGCGTCTATCGTGCGTTGTGTTTTTGCAGAAGTATTGTTTCTTTAAAATATTTCTAACAAAATAAGGCCTATAAATATAAAACCATTTTCAAAACAAATTAACCATTATCATCATCCGAGCCATGTTCCCGGTTGCATCCCTCTCGGGAATCCCGGGATGCGTTTTCCTATTTTTGGTCTCGCTATATCTCTACTATTTCGCATGATCTTCGGCATCCCGTGTAGTGACATACAACCCTTACGACATCATTTGACATACTCATATAAACCAAAACTAAATTTGTACACGGACTTGACTGTTCTTTAGTATTCCAAAATAATATTACATAACTTCATATTATAAGAATTTAAAATCAAACTTGGTAGGTAACAATTTAATAATGTTATAGGTACCTATCTAATTAATTACCTAATCAATATCTAATGATCGTTGTTTTATCAGTATAAGCTTTGATTTAATTCTTCAATCTGTAAACCCATATTAGAAACTTATTAGATATTGATTAAACAATAACGACATATTGTTAGATATTTCTAACAATATGTCGTTGTTTTATCATCATCATTAGCTTTGATTTAATTCTTTAATCTGTAAAACCATATTAGAAACTTATTATAGACACTATTTATCCTCCGATTACGTTACTAAGAACCACTCTACCTGATGCTTTAGACTCTTATAGCCTTATTAATAAACGTGGAGTAGGGTCGGAGAAGGAATAACATGCTTTGTCTTTTTCCGTGACAAGCTTTCAAAGTTGACAGACAGAGACAAAACGTAGTATAAACCTCCTCCAACGTTATTCCTTCTTTTATTAATAAGGCTATTAAAGGAGAGATACAGACAGCAACGAATTAAAACGAGCCTTGTGTAATGGTCGACAAATGTTCTTAGTTCAATCCGATTATTGTATTGGTACCTACGACCACTCGCGAAATGAGACAGCAAACCCAAATTATCTTAAGAGGATAGTCTCCATTCTCTTGCTCCATACAAACATGGTTTAAATTTTCCCCCCTGGATAAAGACATTAGAGCAAATATGTTTATGCCATAAAACCTTTATCTGTCATGACAATGCATCCACCTTTACATTTTTTTTTATTTTCTAATTAAAATAATAATAAAAAATAAAAAAATAATAAAATGAAAAAAATAAAAAGGTAGATGCATAGTCATGACTCATGACAGATATAAGTTTTATGGCATAAACATATTTGCTCTAATGTCTTTATCCAGGGAGGAAAAAAACTACGTCTGTATGGAGAAAGAGAATGGAGACTATCCTCTTAACAATCTGATCTCTCCGACATCGTAGGCTTCCAGTAAGCTAATCAAACGCATTCGATATACCTACTACTATTTCCCTACTTATTACTACACCAACTTATTATAACTTAACAGACGATCACTACCACTGTCATCTTCATCCGAGCGAAGTTCCCGGTTGCATTACTCTCGAAAGCCCGGGGTCCGCTTTTCTACTTTTACGTCTCCATTTGGCACGATTTTCGGCATCTCGAGTAGTGAGGCTATTTGCACGCATATCCGATCTTACGACGTCAAGCCAGCACTGCTTGGGTCTACCCAACCTGCCGCGGCCGGGCGGAGGCGCCATAGCAAGACATTTGTTCCCGATCACTACCACTGTACCACCAGTAATTTCTAAATGACTGGATTAAATTATAAAAAAAACAGAGACTTGGGAATATGTACCTAAAAAAAATATGAATTCGTACAAGTCGTGGAACAAAGTTGTTCGCCTAAACATCTAAACATTTTTTCTTCGGCCGCGGCTTTACCACCCATCGGTCTAAGTCGTAGCGCCAAGCTGACATCCGTGTACCGATACGTAGACCGGTGCAGCCATTAAAGAAGACATTCCAATCCAGCGAGCACACATTGTATGCTTGCTGGATTGTTAACTCCATATTAGATAACGAAATGGTAACCATTTTGTCGTGTCACAGTTAATTTAACAATTTAGCAAGAGCGCGCTAGCAGTCATTGTCACGGTCAGCTCGGCTATTTGTCTTTCCTATTATACCTACACTTATTTGTTAGTGGAAATTGAACTTTTTAGATTGTCCAGTCGAGCATGATCTCATTAATTCTCACTAAAACATCTTAATTATTCTCGAAAAAAAAAAACAAGTCTAGGTTTTTCTTCTGTTTTCGCGATGTTGAATTGAAATTCAATTTATTTTTCGGTTTTAATCTCATCGTGGTGTTTATTTACCTTTTGCATTTCTTCAATGCTCAACGTTTTGAGACTTTTGCAGGTCTCTTCTTCAGGATTGACAATGCTAAAAGTAATAAACTATATTAGCTTTATTAATAAACGTGGAGTAAGGTCGGAGTAATTTTACCACTTTGAAAAGTTTTGTCACGGAAAAAGACAAAGCATAATATTCTGACTATTCCTACCTTACTCCGCGTATCTTAATAAGGGTCATCATCATCATTTCAGCTGTAAGAAGTCCACTGCTGGACATAAGCCTCCCTCATAGATTTCCAGATGCTTCGTGGCCTGCATAAGTGGCCTGCATCCATCGTGAAGCCGCGGCCTTAACCCTTAATAAGGGTATATGCGATTAAAACCGAAAAATGAGTTTAATTTCAAATAGAAGTGTAGTGTTCATTCATTTTTGATGCTTATACGTTTCTGTATGCGGCCGTATTTGTTGTCTTAAACAAAATGGTTGGTTCATACACCATCATTATGGTCATGTGGACAGTATTGATGGAACAATGGGGTATCTGAATGACGTGCTATGATATTATTTCCCATTGTTCTAATTGTTCTTATAGAGAATAGACGAACGACATGCCTATAACATGATCCTAGCTGTTAGTTATTTTAATGGTCCATTTTTAGGGTTCCGTATTTAAAGGGTAAAAACGGGATCCTTTTACTGAGGCTCTACTGTTTCTCTGTCCGTTTGTCTGTCACCAGTACCCCTACCATGGGTTACTACGTAAATACGCACACTGTAATGTTAACAGTTTGACCTTGTGCACAGTGCGCCCGCGCTGGTTGTTCCCTGGCACACCGGACGCGCCTTGTGGGCCGCGCGAGCCGATATTTTGCGTTACGTATTTACGTAGGTTCCAACTCATGGTAGGTGTACAGGCTTTAGGTATCTCATGAACCATTAATAGCTGGACAGTCGAAATTTCATGATGATTACAGATGATGAATTTCTATGGGCGCTAAAACAACAAATATACTAAAGACAAAATAAAATAAAAAATTAAGTGGGGCGTAAGAACGGAACCCTTCGTGCACGAATCCGACTCGCACTTGGCAATATAATTTAGTTTCGTTACCTAGCTAATGTTTTTCTAATTAAGTTTCATAACAACTGTAAAATACATTTTATTTGTTTCAAACAGCTGTTTTGAATGATAAACCAGACTTTACCTACCTTAAATTTAAAATGTTACTTACCTATACTTACTGTAGTAAAGCTGATATTATGTTTCCTACGAAATAAAAACTCACTTATTTGCAACAAATGTATAGATTGAACAATTAAAACTGAGGAGTAATTTTGACTAAGTACTTCAACCATTTATTGCGGAACGGACCCCAATTCAGCAAGCTCAGCACATAAGTGTTCCGTCTACCAAAATTCATACTTAAAGAACGTTTTTTTAGTGTTAAATAAACAAAAATATCATACCCTTAATGATAATGAGATCTCAAGGAAATAGGAAGATCTTACAAACACATTTTCCTATGCAATTAGCTCAAATCTGAGGGCATTTTATTGTGCAGACCAGTTTTTGTTCTCACGGTAGCTAAGTACAAAGAAATACCTACATATTAAGTAAATTTAACTTGGTATATCCAAGTCTATCTGTTATTTTCTAAGTTATTCGCGGCGCCATACAGCTAAAAAAACGCGTGTTAAAATCGCTCTAACCCTGTGGCTATATTATCGCGGTAACGCGAAGATTCGCGTTGTTTTTACACGTGTGGCCAAAGAATTCATACTAGATCCCGATATTTTAGATTATCGCGACGTAGCCCCATGTGGCTAACCACTTCGCCGTAGATCGAACACGAAGTTTCTATCGCATAACGAACCTTTGCGACTTATTGTAGCCATGGCATAACACAAAGCATATATTATGACCTCTATAATGATTCACCTGTAGCCACTTACCTATGATATTAAAAACAAAATGAAAGCTACTCTTCATCGGTTAATGACCAACTAAATACATATACAGTCAGGTAGGTGCTATTCTAACTGTACCTAATGCGTAGTCTGTTATCAGCAAATATCCATAAAACATTGATAAAATAGTAGAGTACCTCAATTTAGTTCCATAATCATTAGCCACTGCTTTCAGGATAGTAAAACTCGGTAAACCCATCGGTTTTGAGGTTAATATCATTTACCTAGTTGAGATTAATCACTTTTTACCACCAAGTGAATCTAAAATGCTTAAGGACGAGGCGACTGTTACCATTTCCATACAAACTTAATACCAAAATAAATTATGAAAAATTTAGTTTTCTAAATTATGAAAATTTAGTTTTCTAAATTTTTTATAATTTATTTTGGTATTAAGTTTGTATGGAAATGGTATTAGTCGCCGCGTTCAAGACCCTAACAAATGGGGTGCCACACGCAAAGCTGTAAGTAGATGGCGCTGGCATCAGATGATTTTTTTTTTCGAATATGGTCCTCCACCAATGGAAGCGCCGAGTTTTTTTTTTTATTCTTTCGGTCTCAGACCGATATGGCCAATTTGGCGCCGAGAGTTGTAAAAAACACCTGTTTGACAGTTCTTAATTCAAACCTAAGATTAATTGACTAGCGCCCTCTGCCCGGATAAAAAGTTAGTGTTCCTCCTCATTTGTGAAAAGCAGCGATTTTGGTAAATGATTGCAACCTTCTTCTACAACCTCCACTGACACCCTTGTCTACTAAAAAACTAAAGATAATACAACCTTCTCGGACTCGGATCACTCGATTCCCCTGAGTAGAGTTGTAACCTCTTTTGATATTTTTTTAACTAAAACTCTTTGGTCATCTTCTTCTATTATTTTTAACTTTTAGACTGGTCAGTAACAAAAGCATGTACTTACCTAATTACTTTTTTCCTGTGTTCTTGAAGTTTTGATGCATTTGAGTGAGATAACTTGTAGGATAAATCATTGAAAAGATTTTTCTGTTTACAAAATGCATTTCCTAAGTAGAGGAAGCGAAGTAAATTTTCAAGCAAAGGTCATAAAAAAGTAAAATCCAGAAACAATAAGGTCATTTCTCAAAAAAACATCAAAGGTAAGAATTATACAAGAAGTTTTATTCCGTAATAGGAATGACGACAGTATCATAAAATGGTCGAATTTAGTATTTTTAGGGGAAAAATAATATTTATTATGAAAATTAAACAATAGTTTAGTTTTGTCCCAACAGCTGCCTTAGGTATGTGTGGGACACGCATGTGTGCAACCGTAAAGAGCAGCTATTGTGTTAAAAATCTGATTATTACGTTTTTCAATAAAATAAAACATAAAAATAATGCAATCGACAGTAACACGAATCACAGCGCATAACGTCACGCTTAGAGGTGAAATACCGTCATTTACTGTGTTTTGTTCTTGTGAACTACCTAAGCGTGACGTCAGAACCTACGCCATGACACCTGCGAGATATTTTCGCGCCCTATTGAAAACATATAAAAAAATTGCCTTATACTTCGTTAAACTTAAGTTTATTGCCGAAATAAAGGTTTTTTCTAGAGATGGGCCGACTAGGGGTTCTGCCGACTAGCAGACTAGCCGACTAGTCGGTTTCAAAATTGCATTGCAGACTAGTCGGCCGACTAGTCGGCAATGCATATCATTACAATTACGAGATATTTGGGTTAATCATGATCACTTGGCGATTGTTGGTATTTTTGGATAAATTTGCGCTTTGAAAGCTGTAGCCAAACTTCAAAAAAAATGGTAAAAATAAAATAAAAGTAGTAAAAAAAATTGAATGGAGCTGAGGCATAGTTATGACATTTTAGATGTATGATGTTAAAATGATGTATGTAGGCTATGACGTGTTTTGTTTACGTGTTTCTGGCTACCCACCTTCAAACTGTACTTCTAATTCAATAAATATTGGTTTTATTGCATAATTGTTAGTTGACGACTAGTCGGCATAATTTGCCGACTAGTCGGTTAAACTGCCGACTAGTCGGCTTTCTCGACTAGTCGGCCCATCTCTAGTTTTTTCCTAAATAATCAATGGGTACATACTATTCAAAATCGTTCGTCACTCCTATTAGTTCACTTTCCAACTTTTAAGATAGTAAATTAAACAAGCCTGTTGTGTATGTTAAACAAATAGTAGCTTATTTCTATTATTTAGCATAATATAACTAATTAATTAACTGTCATAATTTTGTCACTAACTCACAACAATAAGGAAGTATACCTACTCATATTTAATTGAGAAGATACAGCAAAACAACTACAGTAGGTACCTACATATTAAATACTAGCAGATACATGTTACCAACGTTACCTCTTTATACGTAAATAATATATAGATAGATATTAGTATAGATAACTTATTATTAGGTGTTAGCTATTTTGTTTACAATCTATAAATACATCCTTACACTTTATAATTAAAAGTGATATGAATAAAAACATAAGCGTGAAATTAACCAATTCTTTAGGAGCCTGACCACGGCTTGTTCGAAGATATTAAATAATTCTGTGAACATCACACAGCGCCATCTAGCCTCGTTGTAAGCTACTAAGCTTGTGCTAAACAACGAATATAATTACTTATATTTATTTTTCTTTTGTAAATACATAACTACATAATTATTATTTATGGATAGAGCGGCACGCAGACCAGACAATTTCAAGCATTGATATCGAACGAAAATCAGCAAAAATCGAGATATTTAAATCGCCCATAGTGGCACGAGCTATTAAAAAATAAGGCTCCTGACAACTTAAATTGAGACAGACGGACAATAATTTGGGTTATCTACGTCTTGATGAAAATAATTATTTTTAATTATTAATAAATACCTACAGGTATTAGTCGAACTGCAAAGCAATTAATTGAAAAAACAATTATAACGTCCACTATGTGTAGGGTTACCAGATCTCCGGATTTGTCCTGAGATCTCAGGATTTTTAGACATTTCTCAGGATTGCGGGCGGATTTCGCAAATCTCTTAAAATCTCAGGATTTTTAGAAATTTCAACAAAATACCAACCTAATTAAATATTTTTTAGTAAAAAGTAAAAACAAACTAAAAATAATCATTAATTATTTATCTAATTAGAAACCTACTACTGGGCATTTTTTCTTGAATTCAATCAGCATTTCTTTACGACTGTATTTTATAGTACTTCAATAAATAGTGCTGCTAAGAGATACCTACTTAATCAGTTTTACCATACATACCCTTTGGTAATAAATAATTGTACAATTAAAATTAACCATTTGGTCAGAATCATTTGGTATCTTCTAACAATCATTCTTTGGTAATAATTGCATAAAATTAACACCTATTTATAACGCTGCCAACCCCCCCCCCCCCCCCCCCCGCCCCCATTACGAGTATTAAAAATGTAAACAGGTAGTTATGGGGGAAAAAAAACAAAGTGTGAAAAATCTCAGGATTTTTTGGTGGAAATCAGGACTTTTGTTTTTTTCATCTGGTAACCCTAACTATGTGCTAGTAGACGTTGTTTTTTCAATTAATCCACATAACATTTATTGACTAAGAAAGTAAAAATTCTAGTTTATTGGAAATTTATTTGTCGTAAACAATATTTTTTAAGCGAATTCAATTAATCATTTTTATTTCCTCCTCCTACACATAACATTCTAAAAAAGAAACAAAATCAGATCCGCAAACATATTTCCTAGACTTGAGAAAGTGCAACCTTGAGATACTGCATTTTTTATACCTGAGTCAGTTATACCAGGTTATGCCTATATTTTTCAGAGTCTCAAATACAACAAACAACATACAAAAATCCCTACCTGCTCATAATAAAATAATTGAATTGCAACTAAACGTGTGCAATATGCATGCTAAAGATAGATCAAAAAAATCCTGATAGAATTTCATGTAGAAACGTACGTACCTACTTACTTCATCTCGTACTTGCTATGTATTATTTAAATGTACACATAGTACCTACATCATGTACTTTATTAGAGGTGCGATATTAAATGTACTTAGGTACCTAATCAGGTATGAAAACTGAGATCATACCTACCTCCTCAACCGAGCGATGTTCCCGGTTGCATCCCAACACAGTATGTATGTACCTATAGACCATGCCTACTGGAAATAGATTTGGCAATGTTAACAGACTTCCACTTATGTTTAGTTTTATAGCTTATTTTGTAAAATTATTTATTGAATAAATTTTATTTATATATTTATTTTACTTGCTTAGCCTGCCTTAAACCAACCCTCTTTGGGATCAAGCAGTTTACTTGCCTCTGCGCGGAAAGAACTCCAGATTCACTAGTCTCCCCCAGATTCCTTAGTCGGCTAAATCACCCACGGGAAGAGATGGGCTAGCTGTTGTTGAAATCTTTCTATGAAATCATACCTTACTAATAGAATACATTACAATTCCACTTAAGGTATAGCGGTTATGTAAAAGTATGGCATGCAAACACAATGTTTTCCCAGCGAACACGAGGCTAAGACAACACTAGTCTTATCTTTTCCAAACATTGCTGCAACGACTCACCAAGTAGCTGCCTACTTCAGTTTTTTATTACCAGTGATAAGCCTTCTATAAATATTTCCTTTGCGTCCACTATAAAGTGCGGCACCGTGAAGAAGATTTGTACTTATATACTTGTAATTTCGCATGGAATTTGCAAATGGCACGGTCACACGATGGGACACAATATGCTAAGTAATTTATTTATTTTGATTTGTTATAGCACAGTATAGAAACTGAACGCAATCTTCTTCTTTACGTGTAGTGGCGTGGCTCACCTAGTGTTAGAGTTTTTAGATCGCCCTAAGGCCTCTAACTTGACCTAACGACTGCTATCCGAGATAACCTTGGGTCAAGACACCAGATGATCATGATGGGCGCGCTGGCGCTGAATGTCAACATACAGGGCCGGAGCATAGATCAGGTTTCGGAAGCGAGAAATTTGGGTATCATGGTTGACAGCACGCTGAGATTCGAGAAACACGTGACTGATATGGTTGGTACCTGTTTCTTCCGTCTTAAACTTCTGTATAAGATACGACCTTATCTGTCCCAGCAGGTCAGAATCAAAGTGTGCGAGTCGCTTGTGCTGTCAAAACTCAACTATGGGGATGTGGTTTATGGTCCACGTTTGACGGCCCAAACCTCCCGTATCGTACAACGGATACAGAATGCATGCTGCAGATTTTGCTACGATATACCACGGCGGACTCATATTACTCCGTACCTCAATAGCAGTTCTACTCTCAACATGGACCCTCGTAGGAACTTGCACTTGGGTGTTCTGGTGCATAGTTTGATGCTTTCACATAAGCCGCAGTACCTATACAATAAATTGAATGACTACCAAACCAAGTACAGCTCCAGACCTACAAAAAACTTGCTTTGCTATCACAAACATAGATCCGTGGCATTTGAGGGAAGCTTCAGGTATCAGTCGACCAAGTGCTGGAACAATATACCGCCTCCACTTCGTCAGCTAAAGTCTAAATATGGGTTTAAGAAGCGTTTCAGAGAATATTTATTGAAAACACAAAAGTCTGGTCTCACTGGTACCTTTGCTCTCGATCTGCCTTTTCTTTTGTGATCCTTGTTGTCAATTTATTTCATCCGTCATCTTTGCCTACACCGGTTGATTTTACTTGTGTTTTTATATTATTCATTATTTAATATTGTGTATTATATTATTGTTATGATGTTTTATATTATTGTTCTGACGTATTAAATTATCTTATTATTATTTATCATAATTCATTATATGTACATAAGCTCCTATATATCTACTGTATAAAACATACATTTATATAAGTACTATTTTATATTCTTTTACATATCACTATATAATATCTGCACGTCTACTATGTATTTTATTTTATTCATCGATCTATTTGAAATAGATCAACAATGATCGACTGGTCGGCAGAAAAACAGCGTTCAACCGTGGTCTACCGTGGTTGGGCAAATGCTGAGTCGGGGCCTTTTTGCTGTTGTAACACACATTAACACAACGTACCTATTATATTAAAACTGCCTTTTTATACCCATTTTTTTTTTGTAATTTCTCTGTGTATGTGTGTTGTTATAGCAAATAAATGTCTGTCTATGTCTATGTCTATGTCTATAACAACCGGGACCAACTGCTTAACGTGCCTTCCGAAGCACGGAGGAGCTCGAGAAAATGATTTTTTGCCACACAAATTATCGGTCACCCATCCAAGTAATGACCGCGCCAAGCATTGCTTAACACGCACGACCGCTCAAGATCGGCAGCCCAATGAGCTCCTCATACTGAACGCAATAAAACATGTGATTGAGAACCACAGATCTAAATCGGTCAAGCCGTTTTGGGGATAAATTCGACAAACAAACAAATGAACAACTTCTTACCCTAAACGCCTGCTATAATCCGTCGTGGGTAAAAATGCAAAGCCTACACCAGAAAAAGTCAAGCTTAAAATCTGAATTAATTAAATTAAATTAAATAAATATAGGTAGGTAGCATAGGTAGGATAATAGAAAACGTTATGTTTTGTATTCGGTAGACAAGCAAATTGAAAAACTTCTTAATTTATCAAAGAATAATTATTGGTTTTTAACTATCACACGTGCTACTTCTTTAGTTATAAAAACAGTAATTCACTCCAATTTCTTCACTGGCACACTAATTTTCCAACAAACCAGTTGTAAAATTATTAGAACAAATGACCAAACTATGGTATGATACGATACGGTACCAACTGTAATTAACTTGACCAATTTCATTTTATAGCATAATTGTAGACACACAATTCAAGCTTGAAATTATTCTTACACAATCCTAACACATAAATATGCATCGATAGTTTTGTGAAATTATATGAAATTACCAATAAAAGGATTGTTTTCTTTACAGCAAAACATAAGTTATTTAATCTTACATCTTACTTGCAAACTATGACTAATTTAATGTAACGTTAGTCACTCTCTGTTAAGTTTGAAACTTTATGTCACAGTAAAAGACAAACGATGCATAGTTTGTGTAGCTGTTTATAAGTAAGGGGGTTAATAAGTATGACAAACATTTTCTTTAACATTTTCTTCTTCTCATTAGAGGTCGAGTTCCGAAGACGCAGTAGATGACATAATTGACGTTTCAAAGTGGTATGCTGTTTTAATATCCAAATGAATAAAAATATTTTGTTTTGATTTTCATTCAAAACGTTTAGGTATCTAATTAAAAACCATAATTATATAGGTACAACCGTGATCTAGACCCATAGTTCTAATAAAAATGATGGACATAAATCGTGTAAGTTTAAAAAGTGTGTCATATTGAGTATTTCTCGAAATGGTTTCATTTCTATTTCAACAGGCGCTGGTAAGCGATAAAAATTCGACAAAGTCCATTAGATTTGGGAAGGTCGATAATAAATAGAAACAATATATAACCTAATAACTACCTATGTCCTAACGAAACGTAACTAACTTAGAAAACGACTGAAATAATATAATTTGGAATATAAACTCTAACCAAACATAAAATGTATATTGGTATTTTTTTACCATAGATACCTACTGCTCTGCTGGTTTACTTAGTAGATATATTTAGGTTCTCTGCGTATAGGTATTTTCTCGAAACATCAAAGTTAAGGTTTTTTACTTACATACCCAAATTAAAGGTTGCTAATTTTACTGCGTCAATGGGATTCACGTTGTATTTAATTATAAATAATTATTTTAGTCATGCATGATCGTTTTTATTATTTATTTATAGAATACCATCGAGATAACCTATAATTAGACTGGAAAAACAAAACATATGTGTGCAAGCAATTTAAGTTTACTTAAGTAGGTAGGTATTAGATTCGACATTGAGTATTTCTAACCTTAGGTACTTCGTCGTGAAAACATTATCATAATTTTTATGCTTGATCTGTTCCGAATGACAAAGAAACACCCAGAACCAAAAATAAATATCTACAGACCATAGAAATATTTGCAGCAAGCATCGAACTACTTTTTGGTTCGCAAAGAATGTGCTCATTTTACCGGAAAATATGTAGAGTACCGAGAACCCAAGAATTTATATCAATTTGTGTGAAGAACTTTCGTTCCTGTAATTAGACTCTCCTCAGTTAACCGAACGATTAATAGAAAGATTTCTAAACGCAACGTTAATGATGTTTTTAATAGCCTCGCTTCACCTGTTTTCTATCGCTCGAACTTGCAGGTGAGAAAGGCTGAAATGCAAGTTATTACCATTAGATCTTTTTAATAATCCAGCCCTTGCCCTTTGTTTTGCCCTTTTTGCGCCCAGTTTTTATTCCTTAATTTAGGTAAACATATTTCGACCAAATGTAATGCAAATAGGTAATAAATACCGTGTTAGCAAACCCTGGGAGTGAAGGTTTTAACCCAGCCGGACTGAAACTCGCCCTAATACGCTGTTGCCTATATTTTTCCTGAAGAATGTCTCCGATAAACAAAATATAGGCCTCGTATAAGGCGCGGGACACTAGAATATTTTTCATCACTAGCACGTGCTCTGCAATGTTTTAGCCTACGTTAATATCAGCGTAGACCTTAACAACCTACGTAAATCTCGGAAGACGTTAACTCATGTCCGCGACCAATTCGCGGGTTATTTATTAAACCACGATGCATCGCCGAAACACGTTCAGAATTAAAAAGTAGTGTGCATTGACTCTCATCCCCAGAGAGTCGGAGCGGACCAAGCCACAACATTTATGTGTATGCCGTCACCACGAGAGGTTGTCTCTATAACTCTTGTCACTCGCGAACGCTCCTAACTTCGTACTTACAGCGGTATTTTACAATCAACAAAATACTTTCACGTCGCTGTATTTATACCTCTAGTTGAACCTACAAAGTTATATTTAATAGATTGACGAAACAGTGCGGTTTTATCTCACTATAAGAGATTTGTATCTTTGTAATTTAACAAGAAAGTGTACGAGGATTTGACAAAATGAAAACGGATTACGCGATGGATGAGGTGCAGAAGAGTAAGTTGATTCTTGTTTAAAATATGGATGTTACTCGGTTGGAAGACAATTCTAAAAATATAATAATAACGTATCTAGGTTGTCTACTCCATGATATTTAAAAACGATTTTTTAAGTTGTTTTCGTTTTGAATCTACACAGGCAAATATGTAATACATTAACTCTTTTAATTACACATAGGTACCTAATATATACACACTACAAATTAACTTAATAAAACTAAATCACCGATAGCTAAATGCTCTGTCACAATTCTTTATTAATTTAACTATCTATTTACTTTCCAAAAGAAAGTCTAAAATACTAGAATAATTATGTTGGAACTTAATAAGGTACCGACCTACTATAGTGTAGTAGGTTCCTTAATAAGTTCCAAATTAATAAGTTATAGTAACTATACCTAATTGTTTAATACACATGCGTTTATTAAAATCGCAGCCGATAGTCGCTTTAAATAAACGATTCAATTTTCATTTAAAATATTTGTATCTAATTCGTTTTTAAAATGCAAGGTATAAAATATTAGTTTTTAATATTAAGCCCTGAAATAACTTAAACGATTTTGAATGAATCCTTGTCGGTATAATAGCATTAATTCGTTTTATCCGTGATACCACGAGACTCTGCAATTTTCTTATAAAATTTCAAACTCTTTCAAGAGAGTTGTAGAAGTTTTCCTTGGATTTAGATTTTACTCCTTTAATTAATTTTCAAATATTACAAACGAAATCAAATAAAATTAAAAACCTAATATTTAGTTGAATTTCCTAGCAATTTATTAATTTAACAAGTTATAACGTAGTAGTTGGTATGAAATAAAAATATATTACTTTTAATTTGGTACTCTACTACATTTTCTTTGGTAACGAATGGTACCTACTTAATTATAATATTAATATCCATGAAAAATGTCATGAACAATAAACAAGCGTATCAAAATCGCTAATTCCATAATAACCATAGTTAATTATGATATTATTCTAAGAACTGGAATATAAATAGGGGTTCCTGTTATTGATAAAAAACTGGCATTCTTCTGAAAATAACTATAATTTATCGTATTATAATTCTCGCAACCAACAGAGATAAGTATATCCATTGTTTACATTGATAAATGTGAAGCAAGTTGTTCAGTATTTGTTCTAAAAGATATTGAATTTGCAAACTTATATTGCTATCTTTATTTGTTTAGGCGCATTTACTTATGTCCTCGCGTCGCGTATTCAATTCGATGTTCTAGTCTATATTTCATTTTACGCACGATATATGAGTGTTTGAGCACTATGCCACCTGATGGTAATTGATGATATGGTCTAAGATGTAACACGCTAATCTAGATGAAGGATGGCTGCAGTGGAACAAGATCCGACTCCTTAGTGGCTGCACAAGTCAACGTAATTTAAGAATGATGAGAAATATTATAGGCAAAAAACGCAACAACTTACCTTCGTGTTATTTTTATAACACAACAAGGAATTTGAATGAGTTGTTTGAATTATGACTATGTAATTAGGAATTTGTTGAGACTTAATTTATTTTTGATCTATTTTAGATTATCATTTTTTTTTTGTTGGCGTCTAATAAGGCCCGTATTCTATAATTGTAATGACTCAATTATACGTTAGAGCTATTCATTTTTGTTTTTGAAAACGGTTCAACAATAATTGTTGGTAGGTAGGTATTTTTTCAGAATTTCGCTAAAGCTTTCGAAGTGTTACTGAATTCATGCAAAATTTCTTACAATTAAGTGACTGCAACGGTACCGTCAAACGAGTAGACGGAAGATAATATAATATTTTTTATTCAAATACTTACCCATAAAATCTATAAAAAGACAACCGGTTCAAATAAAAATAGGCCACCTGTTCCCAACCAGTTTCAAATTAATTTTTAAAAATAATTATAATGAATACGTATTTCATCAAATATTGTAATTTCCTTGTTTAAAATCAGCTATCAATAAATGATTAATTAGACGTAAATATCTATTCTTAGATATAAAAACATTATTTTCCACTAATCTCCGATAATAATGCTTCTTGAATTATTCTAATTAGGTATCCGTACCGATTTATCTTTAGTAACATAATGTCTGGCTTGTTTTCTCAAGGCTGTTGAGCAAAAAAAACCGTAGACTTCATTTTTTACGAACACCAAGTAACATAGACTTATAATAAAGATGAAAAAAATATGATAAAGTGTGTTCTTTAGATTATTATGACATAGATAAATTCATAAAAATGTGATCAAAATAGTAACTCGTCGTTTGTAAACATTAAAGCCCCTAATTCTACTATTAAAAAGTCCAAGGCTAGAACGCACTGCGATTAAACGCAAGCGGTTTACGAATAGCTGAAAACGCAAAACCGTGTATCAACACGCAAAATAAGTCACTGAAAAAAACGCAAATGCGTGACTATAGAAAGCTGTGTGTTCCTTTTTTTAGTTTCAGACCTACGGGAAAACGCAGGCGTTTTATCACAGTGCGTTTCGAAAAACATTAAAAAGTTTTACTTTTGGTACCTACTGTTCAATGGCTTTCGAAAATAATAATGCGCTGATAGTAGAGAGCTGAAATTTGGAGAGTGTGATCTAATATGATGTAGGCTTCCGATAGGGTTTTTGTACACCCCACGGGGTTGAGACTTATGCAGGTGAAACCGCGGGACCCAGTTAGTAGGATATAATCCTCTATTTACATTCATCAAGACATATTTAAACCAGGATATATCCCTATAAAACGTAACGGGAGATTTACTGTTTTTCTTAGTTTTATTTTATTATCAATTGCATTTTATTTTATTATCAACACCAATGAATTTATCTAAAAGGACTTTCATTCTTTGATAAATTCAATTATTAATGTCACATATAAATAATATATTAACAAGTACCTAATATCATCATAAAATTACAATTCAATTGTACAGTCGTTAAAATCACATTAAATTTGGTTTTGTATCATTTCGTTCAATGTATGATTTCTTTCTATTACATTCTCGAACATAAAGATTATTACTAATTATTAGAGTATTTAATTACGGCTGATTTTTCAGTCTTTAATTAGATAAAGGATCTGTTGAATAAAATCAAACCCCATATAATTAAAAAAAAACCTTCGAAGAAGAAACAAAATAGTTTGATGGTTTGATTTATTTTTAAAATACTCATGTGACGTTTTCATTAGTTGGTGGTATACATTTTATTAGAAATATATTTTTATGTAACCTACATTAAAAATAAAATATTAATTATTGTATTTGATATTAATCGTATTAGCTGTTAATTGAACCTAAGTATCAAAAACGATATCGATCGTACCTAATTCATATATTATTAATTATGTACGTACTACATACCTACCTACCTAGGCCTGTTTTTGCTAGCACAGGTGTTCTGTCTGCATCAGGGAGTTATAAATTTTAATAGCCAAGACTCATAAAGCCTAGTGCCTAATCTGGCTATGATCAAATTATTCAAGGAACTTAATAGCCCATATGTGTTGAACTGTTCACTAAGCTAAAATATAATATGTTATTTTATACTGGCTGGGTGGGCACCGCGGTTTCACCCGCCTAAGACCCGAGTCTGCAGGAATATCGAAATAAAAATAGCCATGTCTTTCTCCAAGCTCCCAACGCCTTTATTACCAAAATTCATCAAAATCGGTTAAGAGGTTTAGGCTTGTAAACATTACATACAAACTGAGTTATTTTCGCATTTATAATATTAAGTAGGGAAAACAGTAGGAATATTTAACGAAAATTGGATACAAACTTACATACAGTGGCCGGCAGATAAGTTGAAAACAATGGCGGCTGCGCCGAAGTAGCTTTTTCATAGAAGTCGCATATAAAATGTACCTACTGCGCGAACTTTACCCTTCCACGTCAAAATTTTTCAACTTATCGGCCGGCCATTGTAACATAGGTACTTGAAAACATAACCCTCCTTCGGCAGTCGGGTAAAAACAATGAAAATGTTTAACGGTACCTGCACCGGCGCCGATTGAAAAGTTAAAAAACTATTAAAACTTTAAATAAAACAGAATTGGTCCGGAATAGTCTCACAATTTATCAACTAAGACATTCGAAACGATCTTTAATTGTTTAAAAACATTGATTCCACCCACGCAATGTTTACAAAATTACTACATTTTTGTCTGAACGTGAAAATGTTTTCAATAGGTTGCACCTATATGCACTAGCTGCGTGCCGCGGTTTCACCCGCGTAAGTCCCGATCATGTGGCAATACCGGGATCAAAATTAGCCTATGTTACTCGGGTGAATGTAGCTTTCTAATGGCGAAAGAATTTTTTAAATCGGTCCAGTGGTTTTTGAGTTTATTCATAACAAACATACAGACGCCCACACACACACACTCTCACACAAAAAAAACCAATCTTTCTCTTTATAATATTAAAGTGTATAGAAGTATAGATATACGATTTATTACTCTCTTTTATGAGAAATAATTTCATTTTAATTTGCTTTTGTGTTGGCGCAGACTTTGTTCTTTATTTATTAAT
This sequence comes from Idaea biselata, assembly GCA_958496205.1. NCBI lineage: Eukaryota > Metazoa > Arthropoda > Insecta > Lepidoptera > Geometridae > Idaea > Idaea biselata. The sequence goes on along the minus strand of OY292394.1, from coordinate 46,768,653 downwards.
TTCTAGACTAGAATTCTTTGATGTAAGTACCTAGGTACCAAAACATAAATAATTTTATTACAGACACAATTTTTAATGTAAGGTGGCTTTATCGCCTTTGGGCTACCAATTCCAGACAATCAATGAATAGGCAAGACTTCTAAGGCAAGGTGACACTAATGAAAACGAGGTCACATTGTAACTAGATGTACCTACTAAAAGGAACCCAAATCAACTTCTCTGCAGCCATAACACAGCACCATAAATCTACATAATATCTGACAGAAGCGCCCCTTGATTTCACCCGCGTAAGTCCCGATTCCGTACCAATATCGGGATCAAAAGTATCCTTTGTTACTCCAGGATAATCGCTTTCTATTAGTGAAAGAATTTTTGAAATCGGTCTAGTAGTTTCGGAGATTGCCCCCAATATACATACTTACATACATACGTATACGATCAAACGTTACAGGTCCAACGAAAAAGGATTTTTTTAACGTGGAAGAGGAAGTTCGCGCAGTACATTTTACACGCGACTTCTATGAAAAAAATCGATTCTACTAATTTGCCGGCCACTATGGCTCTTTATAATATTAGTATATAGACTGAAAGGCTTTTCTAACTTAGATATTTTCTTCTTCCACAGACGCCAAGTCGATTATCGGCGTGTCAGACATAACTGATAACAAATTGATCTGGCGGCAGTTGTTAGCCGAGCTGTTTGGAACGTTCCTGCTGACGTCCATCGGTATAGCCTCCTGCATCGCCATCAACGACTTGAACGCGCCCCACATCACCAGCATTGCGTTGTGCTTTGGGCTTCTCGTCGCTGCTATCGTACAGGTCAGTGTACTTTTCTTTATTTGCTGCGTGTCACCTTATCGATGATGGTTACCCCCTTACTTATTAACGATGACTAAGTTTATGTACCTAACGTTTGCATCTGTCTGTTATCTTTGAAACTTCACGTCACGGTAAAAGACACACGTTTATAAGTAAGGGGGTTAGTGTAAATCTCCACGCTTTGAAACTCTACAGAAAGAAATAAGTAAATTTTCAGTTTTTAACAAAAGTAAAGTACTTAAAGTATTTTCTAGATAAATGTACCTAATCAAGTGTCACAATATTGAAATCTTCAAATTCAGGGTTAATATTATAATGCTATATAAGTAGGTAGGACAAGTAGGTATTATATCGTCATCGCGATCGGTCAAACATTAGCCTAACATAAAAAACATAGGTTTTGATCATACCAAATAAACACCAAATAATCGGCCTAATACAGAGACGCTACTCATAATTTAAGTTCTTCTCAAACAATTAAGCAGCTCACAAACTCAAAAAAACCCATTCTAGTTTTAAATTTAGTTACCTACACAATTATTTAAGTAACCCTCAAATTTTAAGCGACGACGTTTCCGTATTCGGCTAATTGAGTGCCAAAAATCTAGCACCTTTCCTTCTTTAAACGAATCAAACATTCGGTTTTATTCCGCTGCTAACGAATACAGAAACCCGCTTAAAATTTGAGGCCTACTTAAATAATTGAGCAGCTTCTAAATTTAAAAATTGTATGGAATTTTTTGAATTTGAGAAGTGCTTAGTTGTTTATGAAGAACTCAAATTTTGAGTTGCGTTTCTGTATTCGGCCGTAAGACCACTACAATTAAATTGTTATCACAAAACTATATAGTGTTAGCTGACAGAGTCTGAGTTATAAACAGCGCCTTACGCATTTAACCATAGGGAAGTGTACAAGACAAGAAGACACACCTATATGACAATTTGTCTAATTTATTTTCAATCGATCAATCAAACAAACAACGCTTCCGTAAATACTAATAAATTATTGACAATTGGACACATCTCCGAGGAATGTTGGACCATCTGTCAAAGAGCTATAGTGACACTAGTCACCACACTTACGAATGTGGATGGTACGGTGTTATTGAGGAAGAATTTATATAAATAAATAACGGGTTTGTCAGTTTTGTAGTTTGATTTAAAAAAATATATTTTTTTAGTTTATTTTGCTGATATGTGTTTGTAAAATCGTGGAAAAATGAGAGCCGGAAGAGATCGACTTCAGACATATAATACAGTAGCGCACAAAAACGTAAAAATGGAGAACGAGTACAATTATTATCATCCGCAATATTAAAACTAGAGTCCGACCGAAACTGATTTTCCACCCGAAACCGAAACCGAATATTCGGCCGTGGCTTCAGTTTCAGCCGAAACAGAAACCTAAACCGAACTTTCGGTCGGACACTAATTAAAACTTAGGATTGGTGTTTGAATCTCTAGACTCTAGATAACACAAATAAAAACATCGTCGCTGTCTTTTAAAAAGAAAACAAACATAGATTCTTCTTCTGTTTTCGCGATGTTGTATTGAAATTAAAGACATTTTTCGGTTTGAATCGCGTGGTTTTTATTACTTTTAGCATTGTTACAACGCTCAACGTTTCGAGACCTTTCCAGGTCTCTTCTTCAGGATAGACAGGAGCGTTGTAACAATGCTAAAAGTAATAAAAACCACGCGATTCAAACCGAAAAATGTCTTTAATTTCAAAGAAAACAAACATTAGAAAGTATCTATTTTATTTCACAGATATCTTTTATATGGAGATCAGATAAAACTTTAACATACAAAATACTTGCAATGGTTGGCAATGGACAATTGGACATATTATACTAACCCGAGTGTTTCCCACGCGGTCGCAGACCTATGATCACTCAAGTGTAAATTATATCACATGTTCAATACCATTAAAAGGCCAATATGCAAATGTATAGATATACAAAATGTATTAACCTTGACATACGACGGTTAATACCTTATTACTTTCCTTTAACATATTAGCCATTAATATAATAAATTACATACTTAAGTACACATGTTTGTAATATTAACTTCTAATTCTATGCTCTAACTTCCAGTTTCTAGTGACCTATATAATAATTTCTTGCCATGTTTATTTAAAATCGGCATTATTTATATCTGATTATTATAGGATAAATCCACGCAAAGTGCTCAAAACATGTTTTTGTCTTACAAATAGGCTTCTAGTTTTATCGTTCTTGTTCTAATGGCTATTTAATTAATTAATAATTCGATAATATTTTGTTGTTTAAATTAATTAGGTTAGAATGTGTTCGATATCTGAATTATAAGTTATAGGTATCTAATCAAATGACATAATATTATGAAATTTCTCTTTTTTCTTCCCTTCTCTCGTTATATTTATGGTAGGCATTTTAGCTAGATAAAGTAGTTAGCCACCACAAATAGAATTGCTTTCTCATTACCTACATACCTACTCTGCTCTATTAGCCGTCATCTCATGGTTTACATTGATCGCTCTCCTCTTCTCTATCCCTATTTGTTCATATATATGACTCTTCCAGTCACACGGATGAGGAGAGGTGAGAACTCCTTATCGATTCAAATGACCTTATCTTCTCAAAATGATTCCATTTTGTATTTATATAAGCGGCTAACAGGCTTGAATTAATTAAACAATAATGAAAAAAGGCGTTTCTATATTCGGACGTTTGTTGGTTAAAATAATGTGATGCAATGGTTAGGAATTAAGTTTGTTACACCAAAAGAATTAAATAATACAAGCATGTAAAGCTTTTAAATTGTTATTTGTAATTTAGGTCTAAAATTACGTCAGTAGCGTCCTCTCATCTCAAAGTGGGCATGTCTACATTTGACGTCTGTTTAGCAACTTATACTTAAAAACCTTTTGTCCGTGAACCCGCTTGAAAATAAGCAATTGATATGCAAATGTGGTCGATAAGAATCTAGTTTTTTAAACAGTTTTGTAATAGCATCATGTAGTGATTGTTTTCTGACATAGTACGCATCAAGGTGTTTGTCCAAGTTACTTACCTGTTTATTTGTCAAGGGACATTAGTATAGTGGGACGGAGTTGAATTATTGTAGTTGAACATATTGTGGGCGTGTGAGAAAGGCTTGTATTTCTTAACGAGAAACATTAAGAACCTTCATGCAATTATTCAAGCCTATCACTGGAGAATAGGATTTAAAGATTCACGCCCAGATTTTTCGCAGAATTTGCATGTCATGAACCGAGTAGGTTTAACAGTGTCAAATTATATTTAGCTAATGGCCTGACTTTCAAAATTCAATATTTTGAAGCAGTCATAAGTCATGCTTGTGTTATGGTGACTAACCACCTGCTTCTCGATTCTGAAGAGAACTCACGGCCCTCTCACGGCAGATTCCGCGGTGAGTTTTAAAATTGGCATTATATAAACATCCACTTATTTGAAAAAAAATTAGTGTCAAAACTTTAGTACCCGGCAGGATTCGAACCCGCAATGATTGATAATCAGACCAACCCACTTCGCCACGGGTGGCCCTCCCACCAAGCCAAAACTAAGAAAGCTTCTCATCGTGTCCTAATGTTTACATTCTATAAACTTCATAAATGAATAGAATGCACTTTAGAGCGGCAACTTGCGTCGAGTTAAACTAAAGCTAGAGCGTAAGATAGAATCCTTGGTCGTTTTAAATTATGAGCGGAGTGTCGGTGAAGACGAACGTGGCTAGTGAAATCATATTTGAGCTTTATAGAATGACACTGCTGATACTAAACATACTATTTCTCCAAGTCCCCAAGCAAGGTCAGCTATTTCCAAATGAGATTTATCTTTTCGATCAAACAAACGAAAACGATGTATTTAGATTATGTCACTGTACTCCGTAACTGTCGATATGGTTCAATACTGATTAATTTGTACACGACTCTGTACACGTCAAAACGTCAATATTACGGTGACTGGCAAATTAATAACTAATTATTGTTAAGCTCGAGGCACTTTAAATAATACCATAAATAGAATAGTGACACCATAAGTCGCTGTATGAGAGAAGTTGAGCTAAAATATATAAAATATATTGTCATATTTCACCGTCTGCTTTCCGATAGTACCGAAATCGTAAAGTGTGGCCAAAACACTTAAAATTATATTCATGGTTAAAGTAGTTTTATTATTAAAATCTAATATAAGAAAGGCGGCTTATATCTTCTTTCTTTCTTATAATATAAAATTTCCATGTCACAATGTTAGTTACCGTACTCCTCCGAATTTTTGCCAAATTTTATATGCGTATTCAGTAGGTCTGAGAATCGGCTACTATCTATAATTTATAAGGCAAAACAACGTTTGCCGGGGCAGCTAGTTGTTTTATAAATGTATGCACCGTGTAAGTTCAATGGTATGTAGACTAGACTTTTTCATCTTGTTCATATAGCTTACAATACAAAAGTTAAAAGCTCTAAGAATCCAAACTACTAACGATTTTAAATATTTATAATAAAAGATTTAATAATAGGTGTTTACTTAAGAATCGTATAATTTGATAAATTATGCATGATCACACGAGGTGTTTATTATGTTGCGATGTCTGATGAATGGATTTAAAATGATTTATATTCATCAACCATTGATAAAACAATTTACAAGTTTTTATCGTTTTGTTTAATATTATCCATACTTGAACATCGACACGCGGGAAACAAAGGCGCAACCTTCTAACCTTCTGATCAGAGGAGAGTTCATTCATCTATTAAACCATGAAGATTATCACAGAATCTCGTAATAAAAAAGAAAATAAAAGAATAAAATTAAATTAAATTTCACTTAAAATATAAAAATTACAAAAAAAATATAAAATCTAAACTACCTACCCCATGGCCCCGAACCTATTCAAAAAGGCACAAAAGGAAATTATGGTAAATTTATAATTAGGTCTCATAAAATTTAAAAATCATTTCAGATATTCGTTTTAGGCATTTTCCTACAACAGCCAATACATTTTAGATGACCCAATACGAATTACGTATTACAATTTACAATCAGTCGCGATAAATCCTCTATGCGAATAGACATTGGCCTCAAGTCTCAACCAACAGTGCCTCTCAGAACCATTTGTGCAAACATCTTATGTACGACGTATTAACAGAATAGACCACGATACGCCTGAAATTGGTTCACTTGTGCAATCATCATCTGTCTATCGAATTAACATGACAATAGGACAATATGTCGAGACAGTGACGTTGTCAATGTCACTATTACACTACCGGTAAGGATCTTATTGACCATATGAATAATCAAACATTAACCCCTTACTTACAAACAATGATTAACAGATGACTAACCCCCGCACTCAGAGACATTTAATTGGTACTTAAACTAATACTAAAGAAAGATTTTCCTTGTGAAATCGTTACTTAGTATAGTTTAAGTAACCATTAAATGTTTCTGAGTGCAGCGGTAAGTTATTTAAACGTTTGTATTTTACTGTGACATGAAGTTTCAAAGTTAACAGACAAACGTGACATGAAACTAGTCATCGTTTATAAGTAATGGTGTATATTAGAAGAATTGCGTCTAAGCGTCAGCAATTAGTCAATCAAAATAAGTAAAAATTCGGACCGAATAAAATAAATATCGTTGGAACAATAATAGGACATCCGCTTGATTTTTGGGAAGAATATGGTGGATATACTTTTGTTATTTACATAAATATTTAATTAAATATGACGTGTTTATTAATTAAATAAGAGTGAATTGAAACTGGATGGAACTATTACAAATACGTACCTTCAGCCGCGATTTTTGGATGCTCTAATGCAAGGGTTCCCTAACTTATTTAAGTCGCGCCCCCCTTTCGACCATAAAAAAAATCCGCGCCCCCCCCGTCCTCCAGTCCAGATTGTCAGGTCAGGATAAAAAAGTGTTCAAAATAAGGATTTTTATTGCTCATTATTTTTTTTCATTCATACAAAAGGTATTTGGTCACTGCCAGCCTAGAGGCTGATATTGGCCGACTGAGGAAACAATATTATGTTCTTCACAGGCGTCAATTTCAAATAATTTCATTGGTCGTATCGAGCCGTCTGGAATGCATTATCTCAGCGATCGCAGTTATTAACTGTTCAGGTAGCCCGCGCCCCCCAGTTAGGGAACCCCTGCTCTAATGTTTCCGAAAACACTAAAGCTTCCTGTTCACTGAGAACCTAGTCGCAGTTATTGTGCCTATAGGTACCTACTTGTTATTGTTGACTGGTACGTGGGCGAAGAGATCACAGTTACTGTAATGTTAATCGAGTGCGTGATACAGTTCAATCGAGCACCTACATGTATAAGGATCGACATGTCGCAAGAAATATTAAAGAAACTAGCTGTCTCCACGGTTTCATCCGTGTAAGCCCCGATCCCGCGGGATTTGCGGTTAAATATCCTATGTCTTTCTCCTGGTTCCAAGCTACCTCCCGTCTAATTTTCAGCCGAATGTAACTAACACGACTTTCTTTTTATATATCCTACCTATGGATATAGAAATGGTTTTGCCAGTCAAAGATGACCTCACATTATGTACGTTAATTCGAATGACGGTACCTCAACGTTCAATACTTCGATGGTACATATTGTCGACGTCGTCGTTACCTCGATAGATGTTTATTCTATAACGGCCACATACTCAAACACTACTCAAAATTTGAGCAATACTTAAATAACTAAGCAGCTCCTCAACTCAACAATACGCATAGTAATTTTGAATTTAGAAGCTGTACAATTATTTTAGTAAACGTCAAAATTTAAGTGGCGATTCGGTATTATGATAACAGCCGAATACAGAAACGCCACCTAAATAATTGAGCAAAGTAGAACTCAAATTTTGAGTTGCGTTTCTGTATTCGGCCGCAAGACAGACAGTTTGAAATCCAGGCTGTGTAGCACAAAGCTCTCGAAATTAGTCTAACATTAGAGTTAAAATTAATAATCTAAGCTCAGAGTTAATGCCATTTCTCAAGCACAGCAAACATTAGCACTAACCAAGCATTAAAACTTTACAAACACATGTTTCTTCTGCAAAAGCACACAACAAACACAAAAAGGTTGAAATTATTTGGTTTAAAATAGTTAACACGTCGTAGGTGCCAGATATGGGTTAGAACAATACTAACTATTTACTTCAAATACTCGCTAAAGTACTTTGGTAAATATGAGATTATGTTAAATGTAATTAACTGATCCTTTATTGATCCTTAGACTGAGTAGTATAGCTCGGACTTATAGCTTAGAGTCATTACGAAAGCCTCGCCGCAACATCCTAAATCCCTATGGCTATGAAAAAGTGAAAATATCTAAGACCGCGAAGCGGTGCATATATGCACACACTATAGCTGCGTCTCGGTAACGGTGTCGGGAGTCCAGAGATTTTATCTCATCTAAAAATATGCTTAGAAGTTTCCACTTCAAAACTAAATAATGAAATTATACTTTCTGCATTAATCGGTAACCTGGTTTCATCAAATGAATGAAGCTCGATAGATGTCGCCTATCAAACTTGTCCTATATTTATCAAAATTGATACCATTTCACTTGTCCAGTCAGGTCAAGCGCCGCGTCGCTGTCACCATCTAGGTAACTACACGATATGTTAAACTAACGGTATAAGCAAATCATTTGTAAAGACAGTTTTTATCTAAACCACTATGACAGACGAACACCTATACAATTTTTTGTTCCACATCTCTTTGAAGTGTTTTTGCCGCTACGGTCTACATTTTCTGCAAAGTTAATTTAAATTTTTGATCAATCATTTCTGGTTTTCCGTTTACATCTACATAGGCACTGCAAAGAATTCAAAATATAGGTTGATATACTTGCTATCAAAGTTTTTAGACTAAAAAAAGGTGGTGTTCTAGGTAAAAAGTTACTTGTTACTTTTACTCTGTTTTAGGACTCTGTAGGTACCTCAAAAAAAAACATATAAGGCCACTCCATTTTAAGCCATTTAATGTTTGTATTTTTATATACTATATAAACCACTGTAACATGGCACAAGCACTCTCTAATCAGGACCCAAAGCCGTCTTGACTCTTACCTGTTTGTGAATATTAACTAACATTTGTGACATTCCATTCAGTCTAAAATAATTCATTCACTGTGCGTGTATACTTAATAATAAATAACTGAGTAATAAATTGAATTCATATGTGTATATTTAAATATGGATTTGTTATTGTCTGAAATAAATAAACTAAAAAATCCCTAAGCAACCATAGTAAAAAGCTAAAACTATTGTTCTTCGTACAAAATATTTGCAACCAAACCTTCTTAAGCCGCTAATAGCACGGCACTATACCCATACAAATGGGGAAAGACCTAAATACCTACCAACAGTTAGCAAACTTTAACAACGGGTTAACGGTAAGAGTTAAGAAATTGTTAAATCTAAATAGAATATCATTTACCTAAACACTGGTAACGAAGTCCTATTGCTTCACGCCCGTCATTCAACTCGCTGATTGCTCAACTGAGTGAAAGATCCTCTCACTTTTAGCAAAAATATTGTTAACGATTATAATAACTTTTAAAATTAATTACAGTTACTTACTTGATTAATGATTTGTGTGGGTGTGTGCTAAAATACATTATTTTTTACTAAATACTTCAGCTAAATTAATGTTTCGCACGTAGTAAAAATCCTATTAACAATACCACCGTTTTGTTGATAGACTTCAAAAAGTAGGAGGTTCTCAATTCGGAGTTGGCTATTTTTTTAGTTTTACTCAAAATTTGATGCTTCCTGTGGTTTTCCATTTCACAGCCTGTCAATACTAACTAATAACCAACAGAGAAAAGATTTATTTCTTTGTTTGCAACGAATAGGCCTCGAAACTACTGGACCGATTTCAATTTTTTTTTACCAATAGAAAGCTACATTACCGAGGAGTAACATGGGATACTTTTGATCCCGATATTCTCTTGAAAACGGGACTTACGCAGGGAAAACCGCGGGACGCAGCTTGTTTAAAATAAAGGTTATCGCTTGGCATTTTCCGTACATAACAACGAGGAACAAATATAAAATACATAGCCTCATAATTGGTCAATTGTTGATTTTAAGAGTTTCCTCGCGATGTTTTCTTACACCGACACAGAATTTTAATATCACACACCACCAGCCCATCGCTCTCCCAACTGCGCAATTGGGTGCGCATGCGCATCGGTTTAAGTTATCATCGAGATTAAGTTTAAAACATGCAATGCAACAGACAGCTTGGAGCCGAGCTACTAATGTTGTAACTCGGCTTGTTAACGCATTTCTCGTTCAAGTTAACTAAATTAATTTATTTAAATTAACTTGTTACTAAGATAGGTGACATTTAAGAGAGATATTAATCACTTCATTCTTGCTATTTGTTACTTACTTTATATGGTCATATAGGTAACCTACCTATATGAAACTGATTTTGTAATTGGACCTGTTTTAATCATGGTGGTTATCAGTAATCAGTATCGAAAAGGGATACCACACCGAAAAAACATTGTTAAATAGATTTTTCTTCTGTTTTCGCGATGTTGTTTAGTTTTTTAGTTGTTTAAAACGTTTTTAGTCGGTCATCTTAATAATTGCTTGAGAGAGTATGAATAACTCTATCTCTCTTTGCACGATTTTCTCGACGATTTTGATCCCAAATTATTCCATTTTGAGTGATAGAGAGTTGTAAATCGTCTACATTTCAATCTGAAAAATGGTATTTGACCTACCCTGTTATCCACCCCTAAACCGAAATTAGACAATTTTGACCCACATAAGATTCAGTAAATCTCAATGTACTTTCCTTTTTTTTTTAATGATGAAAATTCTACTCGTTCCGCACATCTGCACTTCACACGCATTGATATTGGATCCAATATTATAAGTGTACCTATACATTCTTAGTTGTTTGATATTATTTATTATACTTTTGTGTCGAGTTGGAATTTAGATAGCGCTATGTGCATTATTGTGCATGTGGGTATTTCGTTTAGTATTTCTTTACAATTACCTAAGTTGGTATGCCAAATTTATGTATACACTCCGGCATCTTTAACTTATACACCTGTAGCCGGTGATGTGTCATATAGTCATATAAAATAAGTAGTTTTTTATAAGCCTTCTTAAATTGTTCATGCCCATAGAGTTTGAAGCAAGTGCCAGATGTACTTTTTCATTTCAAGTGAGAGCTAAAAAGGCAAATGCCGAATTGTAGTTTCAAATTTGTTTACCATTTTGTTAGAACATGGCGTTTCTATGGTTACATTTATCTGCCTGGCGCTGCATATTTTACCTCGAAGCTACAACGAATTTGTTTCTCGACACCTCGACACTTGATATTTCGTACGTGTTGACAAAAAACTGTCACAATAAAAATAATTAATTATACAGAATAAAAAGTCCTTCGTGCCCTTTTGTGCAGCCGAAAAACTTTGATATTCGACCATGACATTTTGGATAACTTTCGAAAGTTCACATCTTAAGGAGAATTATAGTTTGGCGCCCTGGTTTCGCCATTATGGGGCTTAATTATTTTGCCCCTTACACTTTGAATCTATATACCTACCTATACAAAATTCAAAGTCCTGACTGTTATAGATCCGTTCGGTTTAGGCCAAACCGCTAGTCCTAGAGACATGACATTTGGAGAGTGTGTTCTTTGTGATGTGTTCCACTAAGAAAGGGTTTAGAAAAGCTCGCGGGTTCGGAACTTACGCGGGTAAATCCGCGGGACTCTGCTTGTCAGGTATAAATCTAGTCCTGACTGACTGACACCTACATATATATCAATGCAAAGCCTAAACCGCTGGTCGATAAATAAAATTTAGGTGATGTGTTCTTTGTGAGCTGTAGGTGTTAATGACAAATACCGACTTAATGACGCTTTTTAATAAAATTTTAGACGTATTTATTTAACGCAAGCCACTTTTAAATCCATGTTATTTATTTATGTAGTGCCCGAAAAATTGTTAGCCTACTCTAGAGAAAAGAACGGGTCAATACCTACGCCTATCTGGTTAAGTGGCCGGTTGGTTTCCTCACGATGTTTTCCTTCACAATAAGAGCGTATAGATATATAAAAAATAAAAATGGTAAAGGTAGGTAAGTGTAATATTACATGTAAATAATGGTTAAAGGAAAACCATCTTTTGCATTAGCTAGTCAAATCAGAGACGTTATTAACGGAACAACCTTCACAAATGTCGTTATTTGCAATAAAATTCAATACAACAATCATAACTTCCATACTAATTGTGTTTACGAAGAAAATCGATTTTACACTCTAGACTCTGCATTTACGATAAGAATAACTAGATACCGTCTCATTTATTAGTTAGTTATGTCGTATCGTACATTGACTAATATTAATTAGTTATTATATTTCATTGACTTGATTTATATAGGTTTCAATCGCACAATACAATAGTTTAATAATCCTTTATCAGCTGTGATAGCTAATAATCTCGCCATATCTTTGACAATGCAAAATAGTTTCACAATATACTTGTTTATCTTTATTGCTTGAAGCTCAAAATACACGGGCGACACTGACACTGCAACTTTACCTATATATAGAGTCCACACCTACAGCATGCATTTTGTAGAAATTTTTGCATGTACTCTACTCAAATAATAAATTATATCTAATCCAATAATAAATAATCTACTCCAATGAACTCCAAAATGATCAACCTATATAGGTACCTACCTACTCGTATGTGGCACAAAACGTTAAACTCTCATCTCCAACAACTCGATAAATCAGCATAAATATAAGCATAAGATAAATCGTCAACGGTTCACCGACTCCACACAAAGAGTATAATGCGTTTGTCCGTCCATTTGTTGACTTAACATCTGACAGGACAGCCCTGACTTTCGAGTTAAGGTCCACGAATCTTTTGTCAGTACAATAAATTGTGATTAACGATGTTTAATGAACGTGAGAAACTTTGTTATTTTTAATTTGGTAACAGCTTAAGTTTATTTATTTTGTTCTAATCATTTATTAAGTACCTATTGTTCCTATTGTATGTGCCCGTTGAAACACCTCTGCCTCGCAGGCTTATACGCGTTTGTTCCATGCCTGTGGTACTGAATACTGAAAAAAAAAAAGTTACCTGACCGGGATGGGAATGGAATGGGAACAGCATTGGAATAGACCGCGATACTTCGGTCAAATAATTTAGCTGATATAGGAAAAACAAAGGCTACATGTTATGAATTATGTTGTTTGGAGAAAAGGTTAAAATCCATCGAATGTATTGCTAATCTTTTCATTTTTTTCTAAGTTAATTAAGTCGTTTGTCGATCATACAGATAGAGCGAGGCACGTATTCCGCAACTAAAATGTTAAATTTATTTTCGTAAGCAGTTCAGCAAATTGTTCTTTACAAAATATACCGTTAGGTACATGAAAAGCTTTAGCGAAACTGCCAAATTTCCTACAAATATTGAACCGAGCTGAAGTATTGAAATTGAAATTGAAAAAGTTTATTATTAGACAAAGTCCATATTGTTAGTAACAATTTAACTTAATAACTAGAGAATATAATTATTTATTACATATTAATGTCCAGTATGGAGCTTCACCCAGTGACGTAATAGGGGCGAGTCCCACCGGAGACATATTAAATATTGCATAGTTGAGACTACAAAATTTTAGTTATAAACAGCTGCAGTATGTATCGTTTGTCTTTTACTGTAACATGAAGTTTCAAAGTTAACATACAGTGACAAACGTTACATAAACTTAGTCATCATTTATAATATTAGTATTTATTTATAATATCAGGTTTGGGCATTTACCCCCTGTAAATGCCCAAATCTGACGTAGGCATGGTATTCACTTTTCATGTTTCTCCCATGCCGTACTTGTATGTACATAGTCGTAGGTACCTACTTACCTATTTATTTTGAGGTCAAGGAAGTTAAAAATACAAAACGATAGCCTACTTACTAAAAATAAATTAATATCAAATTATCTCCTAATAAAAATATAAGTAGTAACTCAACAAAATACTTCATACAAATATTTATTCAAAACAAATAGCGTGTATTTTTTCACGCGCCGTATTACATTCAAAGATAACACTTATCAAAAAGAAATAACAGGTGAAGGTCCTTACAAACTACGAGTGCAGGCTTATTAATATTTTGCGGTTAATATAGGAACATTGATTCACAAACGCTATTTATCAAACCTAATTAAAAACGAAATACGAAAGAATTGCATTGAATTTGATGAAGACAACCTTGTGGTTAGCTAACTTAGATAACCTTTTTTTTTTCAATATTAACTTTATTTTTTTTAATAATGTTACCGCCCGGGGGGCTAATTGACAATGGCGCTGATTGCTATACAGCCACTGTATCAAAGATGCCAATTTGTCCTAATCAAAACGTGTGCAACGTACGCCCGTGTAGACCTTGGAGCGGAAATGGATCTTCGTTTGGTAAAATTGAAATTGATTGATAATAATGTTGTAGTCAATTACTAAAGTTATTTTGTTGTAATTTGTATTTTTTGCGCACATTACCTACTACATTGAATTTTGAAAAATCCCTTTTAGATGGAAATTTATTTCCAGAAAATTAAATCTCGTTATAAAACTATTATTTTTTTAATCTGAGAGATGAACACATTCCAGGATTGAGACAGACCTGCCCTCTATCAGCCTCGCCTCAGCATTGTTAGATTTTTCGAAAACGGTTGAGCAATTGTTGGTTATTTTCCCAGAAAAAACTAGCACTCAATAATTGTGGAACCGAAATAATTTAACAATGCTGAGGCGATGCTGGGTTGATTTAGTTATAGAATAAGTGTTTTGCCGTATTTTACCTGTAATCACAGTTGCAATAGGTATGTAAGTATGAGTCGCTGAAGAAAAATAATAATAACCTTACCTCACCTCATCTTCTTTCAACCTACCTACTGCACTAGCTGTAAGGCCTTCTCCATACTTTGGAAGAAGGCTGCCCATTTGGGCAACGTCTTAGTTGTTTCCTGTGTATTTGTCTTCGTCATACATAACTACTTAATTTAAAATAATCTACCGATTTCATATTTTACTATCAAATTTAAAAATTGGATCGGATGGAATCAAAACTTTTCGAAGCCCGATGAGTTTATTCTGTACTTGTATTGTTTCTTGTGCAAAAAAGCGTACATCTATTTACATATCTAATAACACTAACTACTTTATAATTAACAAGATAAATGTCGAACACTGAATCGTCTACCTATCAATATGCATTAGTTATGCTATTCGAATTGATAAAGTGAGTGCAGATCGCAGACTGACGTAACGTACCGCGGTCACCGGTAGCTTACACTTGACCTAGATTCGACCGGTCGACACACCGGACCTAGAATCTCTTCCTATACGAGTACATACATACATGTCCCTTTACTTTCAAACCGACCGACCATTTGTACTAGTTCTTTCGATTCTGTTTCGATGGTTTCGATTCTTGAAGAATTGTCGGCGCACTGCTTTGACGTGATTCTGGTTATACTTAAAACTCTAATATGTTATTGGCTCAAGGCATATTATATAATTTACTTACATGATCATTTTGAAATATCAAAAACACGACCGTCAGCTTTTCTTACCATTTTCTTCACGAACCCGAAATATAAATCCTCAAATTAATATTGATATCATCATTTTCGATCAATATAATCATTAAGGCTATATTAATCATACAATTTGTCTCTTCTAACAGACAGCGTGGCTCTGTTCGATTACTTTGTTATTGTTTACTGGTTTGAAACGCCTGTTCCGTGCGGAACCACAGTTTCTTCTCGTTTAAAAACCATTTATTATAATGATAAAATTCTATTAATATTCAAATATCTGACAGATAGAATACCTATTTAATTAAAAGCTCTTTCAAACACGATCAAACTATTCTTTCATTCAAACTTTTATTCAACTTTTTTTTTTAACATTTGTCTATGGATGATTTACGATGATACCCCGGATATGCTAAGTAACAAACATTTAGTAAACAGAATTTAAACAGCATAATTGAATTGAAGAAATTGCTTTGTTTTATGTTTTAGTTGAAATCCTAAACTTTTAACTGTAAAGTTCTGATGTAATCGACATTTTTAGTTTGACTAGGTCTATTAAACGTAACGATGGATAACCACTTCTAATGATTGACTGTACATAATCAACGTCTTGTCGGTACAAAGTTTTTGTATAAGTTACGAAAGTATCTCGTAGGAAAAAAAACTAAAAGACTTTTAAAGGCAGTGAAAGTAAGATGATACTATGAGATACTTTCTCCAGACAAAGTCACGTGATAAAATCAGTCTTTGCGAATTAAATTTATAAAATATAAAAATAAACATGAATTGTAAAGAGTTTTATTGATTACGTCGACTTATGCGAAAGTCTGATTGATGTCAATGGCAGACACTTTCAAGAGAAAAAGAAATAACGAAGCAAGTGGAAAACGGTTCAATTTATTGAACGTAAATGAATGTAGAAACAAGTGCATTGTAGATCTTCACCTACGGAAACTTTAAAGTCTAATATTTTGGGCCTCTTTGTGAAGGGGACCTATTCTTTTCTCTATACAAACTTTACAAACGTAGTCGACTGTTTCCTTCCTGGATTAAGATATTAGAAGAAATATGTTTATGCCATAAGTCCTATATCAGCCATGACCATGCCCCTACGTTTTTTTTTCTAGTATGGTCATGGCTGATATAGGTTTTATAGCATAAACATATTTGCTCTAATGTCTTTATCCAAGGAGGAAACAGTCGACTACGTTTGTATGGAGAAAGAGTTAAAAGACTGTCCTCTTAATGGCTAACAGAACACGAAATGAGACACCACTTGGCGATAGTAAACTAAGCTACATAGCTGAAGTTAAACCAACGCATTTGACTGTTTTACGACCATTTTACCTCGAAACGACTGTTAAACTACAGAACTATCAGTTACAAAAGTACCTAATCTATGACACGTTATCTTCAGGTTCGATCACGCGTGTCTGTCATAAATCAATTGAATAAGTATTGGATTGCTATATAAGTTTTATCAGGTCCCGACCACCGTAATTAGTCGGTTTAACTATCAGGGTTCAGTGCCAGTTCGGTCACGAATATTGTAAAACTCTATGGTTATTTTTATACTGTTTTATGTGATCGGAAAACATAAGTATAGGTCGAAAAAATCTTAGATTTTCAAGCCTTACGGTCAGTTTCCGCTTTGAAAGTAACAACCTCTTGTCACAACTAAACTAACAGTATAATATGTTATACTTGGCGGTTGGTGGCCAACATTTAGACTTCCAGGCACGGTTGTAGACTTTGAAAGTAACAATAAAAACACTTGGTGCGCCTCGGTAAAAGTAACAATGTCCCTTTAACTTTTACTTCCAATGTGGAAAATGGCCGTTAGACTCATGATTTTAACAATACAGTGATAAACCTAAAACTCCTGCTTTCTACATTCATCGCGAGTCATGCGGTGAAACTATCGCAATCGGTTCAGTAGATTTTGCGCGAAGGAGTAACAAACATCCTAAAACTCTTACAAACTTTCGCGTTCATAATATTAGAGGGTTGATTGGTCTTTTTGGGCTCCAGTTCGATACCTACGACAACAATACTAATTGACATATCAGACGGTATTAATTTGGTTGTAGTAACAAGTTTTTTTTACAATAGTCTAATATAATCGCTTTAAATATCTCATTGTTCCTTGACAGATGATCGACTTGCTGCTCTTATTGTATAATCCATTTTGAACTTTATTTTCTAGGTCATTGGACTCATAAATGTACGATATGAGTTATAAAAACTCCCAGACGATATAGATTCATAAATGAATATTTATCGATTGTATTGTTTTAAGTCTAAGGTTGTTATACGTACCTACGTATGTGTGGATAAAGAACGATCGATAACGCTTGTCAAAGAAACAAAAAAAACTGTGAACAACACACAGCGCCATCTAGCCCCGTGGTATAAGCTACTAAGCTTGTGTTACGACGGTGACTAGACAAGGGATATAGGTAATACTTAAATTTATTTTTCTTTTGTAAATACATACATATTATACATAGAGAGATACCCAGATCAGAAACAATTTAAAAAAAAATATAAATACGGGAAACGAACCCGCAACTTTTTTTGTAAATTATGTGCTTGTGTTTATTGGACTATCAGTCGACATTTGTAAATACATAAGATTTAGATTCAAAACGTCGAATTCGATAAACAGGGGCGCTCCTGTGCATACTGTTCTCTTGTCAGTTTGAACCGCACAATAAAACTCACATGAAGAAGTCATGATAATACACGTGCCTATTAGTAATAATGAACACCACCTACAGTCAATTACAGATTTAATAAATTTATGAATCTTCTAAAGAAAACAACCGTAAAGAAAACAATCTAAAAAAAAGAAATACTTCATGATAAATTAACAAAACAACTGCTTCCGCCGACTTCAATACGCAATACGCTAAGCTTACCTCGCGTGTCGATAAATTCAAAGCTTATACTGTAACTTATGTCATGAACCATAACAACACTTGTATTCTTACCTAACAAATATCCAGTAGAATTACTTAATCGTGTAATCGCAAAAGAAATAGAATTAGATACAAACAACCGGTAGTCATGTCATCCGATTATACTCCGGTCACGAGATCTACATGGTAATTTTCCTAACTGCCTCTAACTTGTAAAATCATATACCTAACAACAACTTGTGAAATTGTTACCTGGGTTATGTAAATAGTGAATATGATACGCATTGATGTTACACATAGGTATAGTAAGTGCATTCTGTCATGCGTATCGAAGCCACTCTAGAAATAATGTATCTTATTGGCTACTAACTAGAACTTTTCCGTATGGGACCTATCCCTAGATATACTAGCTGGGTCTCGCGGTTTCAACCGCGTAAATTTGGATCCAGTGGAAATTTTAAAAAATCCTTTCTTACATCGTATAAAAAACACACTCTCCAAATTTCAGCCCTCTGCTATCAGCGGTTTAGGCTGTGCGTTGATCAGTCTGTCAGTCAATCAGGACAGAGCATTTTATAGATATGGATTTTGTATTACCATCGCGGGTTCATCTGCTTTATTCCCAATCATATAGGAAAACGGAAAAATATAGAAGACAACCTTGCATTGCCATAGACCGGATAGGTAGTAAAATATGATAGGGTTTATCCCTAAATAAATTAGTCTGAAAGACACACCATAAGCTTCCCGTAGGTGTGACATATTATACAAAGCTCTCTATAAATCATGGAAGCTTACGTCGGTTAAGTTCACATAAGCTCCATTAGTTAACCTGTGTACCAATCAAGTATTAGATAAATCTTCATGTCGGATAAGTTTCACGCTGTACTTTAGATATTTTATCGGATCTAAAAGTACATTAAACACTTCTTTATGAGCAATAAACTCAAGTTTATGGTCAGTTAAAGCGATAAACAAACAAAGTACTCCGGGTGACAGTAAAAATGGGACGCAACGGGATAGTAAGTTACATAATTTATTTATTTAATTATGCATCTGATGGAACTTTAAAATACTAATTATCTAAAGACATTAAATTGATAGTTTTTTCGTAGTATCGTACCACCTACGTAAGATGCATAATTTTACTATTACGATTAGATTTCGGTTTGAGATTAGATTTAAAGTGTCCGTTGAAAGTACCTATGCCTAGCTATAAAATGTTGTTAATTAAAAATAATGATAAATATCTGGCTAACAAAATAAATTAATTCAATAAATAGATGCATTACCTACTAATTTATTAAATACCTAAGCTACTGTTTTTCTGGAGAATTGATGCATAGACAAAGAATCAAGTCAAAGCGCACGCGTTGAAGTCTTATCTATGGAGCAATTACAGTGCACGAAAAATGTTCACTTAACTTTTAATCTTAAAATTAAAACAATAAAAAATTAAGTTAAATCAATTTTACATTATAACCTCTAGACCATGACTAATGAATAAATGACATAAGTTGGTGTATAACAGCGAATATTACGACTGCATTTCAGACTGTTCTCCTTTCATCTCATTACAATACCATCAAAATAAAATAAAAAACTAATCACTTTAAAACTAAAAATAGATAACTTATCCAGTCTTACAGCCGTATTCATAGACCTTAGTATCTATAACTACTTGGCGAAGAAATTTTTTCGTCACATTTTTGTTTATGTTGGAAATCACTCATTCGAACGAGACAAGCTCTCTTACTTATAAACGACTAGCTATGTTTCGCGGTTTTCCCCGCGTATGTCCTGTGGCATTATCGGGATCCAAAGTTGTGTTACTCAGGGTGAATGTAGCTTTCTAATGGTGAAAGAATTTTTGAAATTGGTCCAGCTGTAGTTCTTGAGTTTATTCATGACAAACATACAGACACAAGCACACACACCTCTTTATAATACTATTAATAAGATTAGTATTAGTATAGATAATTAACAGATGATTAAGTTACGACGAAGTTAAGAGACATTTGTTTCTGTCTGTCAACTTTGAAAATTCATGTCACAGCTAGTAAAAGATAAACGATATACAGTTACGATACAGTTATTAATCATCGTTTATAAGTAAGAGAGAAGGTGTTAAAGTAATTACTTGGAGTCGTCTATACATACGGCTATAAACGTTTCTCAGGGTTCCGAATAACTAATCCATCATCGATCAACTTTCAGTTACCCGTCGAATGCCAGATGTACATCGTTTGGCATCGCAATTACGATCATGTAGCGATATCTAAACATTTTATGTAACGTTGTGTTTTGATTTCGACCTCACATGTTGGAAAATGTAAGAGAGATGTTGTTTTGATCGATCTACGGGTTGTTTCACCTATTGAACCTGCACAAACGTTTAAACTTGATAGCCCTTTGCAGCTCTATTAAAGGCTCGAAAGGGCATGATGCAAGAATGACACTACGCAAGCGTACAAGTAGCTTCTTGTATTGGCTAACTATAGTTGCTTTCCGCGGTTAGTTTCGATTATAAGATTAATAAGAAAAAATATGGTCAAAATAACGTAGCCGTGTATCCCTCCAACACATACTCGGAGTACATTATTAGCGAAGGTTGCCTGGAAGAGATCGCTTTAATCAATAAGCTCGCCCTTTGTGCCACATAGATTTAAGTGGTTTATGTTTTTTATTTGCATTGTAATTGTATTTTAGTGTGTAACAATCTATCCATCATGTTTGAAGCTTGGTCAAAGGTTATCCTTTTTTTTTTACTTTTTACTGTGTATTTCCGCAACTAGCCCTATAACTGGGCCTTTTTGCATAACTTTAAGCCGTAGGTTTCCTCACGATGTTTTCCTTTACCGTAAGAGCGATGTTAATAGCGCACTTAATTTTGACATTGGTGCGCGGTCGGCCAGGGTTCGGAACCACGACCTTCGGAATTAAAGTCGCGGTATCTACCACTGGACCACCACCGGTCAAAGGTATTATACTTAATCGGAATTCAAAATTTAATTTAAATCAGATAATTAAACTTCATCCAATCTGAATGTTCTCAGAATTACTACCTAATTGCGAATATCATTTAGGTGTTCTGAGTAATTTTTCGATTTTCATGTACGACGCGCTATCGATTCTCTTATACAACTGCCTTACAGTTAAATCCAAGCAGTGTAGATACCAATGATCAGATAACGGTAATAAAATTCCTTCGCGACTGACCCGCTGTACCACTGAACTGAAACTATACAAGTACTCTGGAATTTCCATACAAAATGACATTAGATCTTTGTGCCGATTTGATCTACGCCACGTTGAGCTGTTATTTTCTATTGAAAGTGATGATGACCGTCCATGAAACTAATAGTTCCGGGGACCGTCACGATCATTGCCCTGCTGAGTACAGCGCACTGACCTCCATAGTACAAGTCACTGGACTATTAGTTCCATGGAGGGTCACCATCACTTTCAATAGAAAACGTGCGACAACAGCGCAACATGGCGCAGTTCAAATAGGTACAAAATTCAGTGCGCTATGTCCTGTCCAGCGGCTTGTACTATGGAGGTCAGTGAGCTGTACTCAGCAGGGCATACATGCGATAATACATATTTAACATAATAATAATCGATATTCTTTCTCATAATCCATACATTTGGAATATCTCGACTGCTGCTGAGAGATATATTTCTACATCGATTGTGCCTTCACAAGTTTCTCTTATTCCAGCCTATTAAATAACATTTTCTCTATGACAAATTAGTTATTAAGTTAATGTCCGTACGTTTCCCATGTTATGTGAATTACTTTGATTCAAAAAGCAATATAAATTATCTTAAAAGTAGAACGTTATTTCCTGTTTATAGAGACAACTAGTAATACTATGATTGTATAATATATCTACTTTTAAAATTAATATTGTTTATATGTTTTTTCGGCTTTTGAGTATGATGCAGGAATACAGGGGATTCTACGGTTCTCCAACTACCAAGCTTAAACCTTATTAATTAACCAGGAGTAAGGTCGGAGTAATTTTACCACTTTTTGTTTCTGTCTGTCAACTGTCACGATAAAAGACAAAGCATGTTCTTATTACTCCGACCTTATTCAACGTTTATTCATAAGGCTAAATAGGTTTAGTAGTATTTTTCGTAGACGAGTTACAAACACACCTTTTTAATATTGAAATTTATCTCTATCATATAAAAGAAACTTAGTGTGTTAGTTACACTTTTTATAACTCACGAACGGCTGAACCGATTTGGCTAAAAATTGGCGGGGAGCTTAGAACCAGCAGACGGACTTAGGATTTTTTAATGCCTCTAATGCGGAACAAAGTGCGCCAAGTCGGCTAGATAGATATATTTCTAGACATTGATGTACCTACCTACGTACAACGATAACAATTTTGTGATATAAACATCTATATCAAAACATTTCAGAACAATAGCACGATGGAATTCAATTGTAAAGTTTAAATTCTATCGACAAATGTCGGCAGTAAATTACTTGGGAATAGGCAATTCATTATATATTTATATATAATATTAATATAATACATTTTCAATTTATTTTATTTTAACATGGTTAACACATACATTTTAACTATTTAGCGAAGCCGCGATTGCAATGCTGAAAGTTGCGGGTTCGATTCCCGCCGAATGCAACCATTTATGCTTAATAATAAATATTTGTTTCTGGCTAGGCGTTTTCTATGTATCACATTTGTAGATAACTACAAAAAAAAAGAATTATGTATAGTGTATCCGTTGTCTAGTACCTATAGTACAAGCCTAGTACTTAGTTTGGGGCTAGCTTGTGCTGTGTGTAACGTCGTGAAATATTTATATTTTATTTGTTTAAAAAAAGATATAAGTAGCATAATATCCTCATGTGCTATGGTGTATGGTAGGTATACAAAACTACTTATAAAACATAATTAATATTAAAAACTAAATTAAAACTAAAACTGATTGAAATAAAACTAAATAAAAACTAAACTAAATCTAAATCACCTAAACTCTTGGTGGAGGGAAAAGTGCTCAGAATACTGGTTGCATTGCCCCGTTGTATACAAATACTTATTCTCTGGGCAAAATACAGGCCAGCATTCTGGTCACCCGATGCCTCCACCAAACGTTTAGCTAGCTCTCTCAAAACTACTTGGTTTTCGATTTCTCCTGTACAAAAACTAAAAATAATATCTGTAAGTAGTCGAGCAGGTGTTTTTGCGGCTAAATACGTAGGTCATAGACTACGGAACTGATCGTTCAACTGTATATCTAATCAAATACATCATCAGTGTCCTAATCAAATGGGACATTGAATACATTAGAGCGGAAACACCGAAGGATCATTACTTGTGCACGAAATTAATTAAATAAATTGCTTAATTTGTGTCTAAATGATTTATTTCATTGAAAATTAATACTACAATTTGCTTATATTTTTCAATTATTATTCAGATTTACTCTGTGATTTTCGTTACATCACTTACTTTAGTGACGTGGTCACACGTCACTAAAGTAATAATTAATAAGAAATAATTTAATTTTTAACCAACTTTCAGAAAACAAGGGCGGTATCTATTCGGATGTATTTTTCTTATAAATTATATTTAACGACAGCGACGTGAGATTTATAAAGCATTCTTTAGCTAAGATTTCCCTTAGTAGAGTTCCCGAGTACACGACTGTTAATGGTATGAATAAATTAAAAAAACGTTCTTAATAATCACAAAGCACATCTTCAACTCTACAAAAATCTATACTAGGTAGATAGGTTAGATATATTTCGCCCTATCCACCTAATATAATTTGATAAAGTTTTTTAATCGACCCGGTTAGGGATTGTAGCCGCCCTTGATTGCTCGTTGACCGCTGCGCGCACGCATGTGTCACATATTACGTGGTTATCGTGATATATGGCCAATGCACCGCACCTACAACAACTATTACATTTCGTTTTAGAACCTATTAGAAGGTTCTGCGGTCTGTGAGCTAGTTTGTGCGCTTGTTTATGTGCCCCCGTTTTGGTATCCTTTTTGAATCTGGGTCGTTAAGTTTATTAGCGCTAACTTGAGCTACATTAATGGCTGTCTAGCTGTAGCAGTCATGCAGGGGCGTTATTCTGATGATTATTGGCATTTGATGATTATTTGTACTTACAGACATTGCATTGACAATCGTTGATAATGTTGCAAAATATCACGAACACTTCAAAATTCCAAGTATTACGTACCTAAGTTTTTAGTGTAAAATCAAAAATTAATTGAATATGTATATTAGCTGCATCTCGCTATTTATGTCACTCTAAATAACAACATAAATAAATCTAAATAATAACATCGCTCTTACGGTGAAGGAAAACATCGTGAGGAAACCAACATGTCCTAGGACTCACCACGGTCCGAAGACATGGGATATTCAGTGTTTTCTATGTATCATATGTATGTATTTACAAAAAAAAAAAAAAAAAAAATGTATAATATGTAGTATATCCGTTGTCTAATACCCATAGTACAAGCCTAGTGCTTAGTTTGGGGCTAGATTGCGCTGTGTGTAACGTCGTGCATTATATTATATTATATTATATAAATGTGCCCGCGACTTCGTCCGTTTAAGTGTGCATTTTTGCTGTAAAGTGTTTCAGTTCCTATTTAGTGTTAATTAACTTAAATTCAACACACGCTCAGACTGACTGACTCAGATTGATTATATTAATACACTAGCTGCGACCCGCGGTTTCATTCGCGTAAGTTTCGATCTCGTGGGAATATCGGGATCAAAAGTAGCATATGTTACTCAGGGTGAATGTAGCTTTCTAATGGCTAAATTGCAAGTATTACCTAAGTTGAATAAAGTCCTGGACCATGATGGTTTTAAAAAATTGGCGTCGTTTCATATAAAAACATTGCAATATTTAATGTAGGTATCTAAATACGTAGGAACTTCGTATTATGTAATTAAAACTGTACATGGTCGTTATATCGCTCAAGGTCCTTGTGATTCACTAATGAATGACGATGACGCGTGTACAAGTTTGGCTACACAGAAATGTATCAATTTACTCAATGTCATGGACGGTTGTAATTACTGTTACTCGCTTCTGACTCTGTTAATTTAAGATGGTTACACACCGTAAATAAATCAGTCGGCCGATATCACAAGTATTACCATGATCCGTATGCTTCTGAGGTCTCAAGTAGAATGATAGGATAGGATATGGGAAATTATTCAAATATCAATCGAACCATTCAATAATAATAATTGTTTTTTTTAACTAATATTAGATGATTAATACAGCGCCAGCAAATTTTAATCCATGCTTGTTATGGAGCTGTAGTGCCCGGGACATTGTTAGGTGAAGTAGGCTTGCCCAGCACATACCACCCTCCCAGCCTAGTCAGCTATGCTCAAAGGAAAGAAAGGTTCAATATGTCTGGTGCAAACTAAGTTGTTGGTTTCCTCACGAACCAATAACGCTACCTAAATAGATCAACTGTTGACAACGAAAAGCATCAAACATAATTGAAGTAGGTAGGTATTTTGATTTATTCTATTTTAAATTTGAAAATTCGGCGAGTTATCGATCGGTAGTAAAATCGGTCGTCTGTTTACCTAAATACTTATTTAATTCTCGATCAATACAGCATTTTACGTTTAGAGTTTCCCGCTATGTAAATATTATTTTGACACCTCAATGTAAAGATTGGTCACTAGATAAAAGTTCGTTCGTACAGCTGTAAGCTTTATTTCCGGCTTGAGATGTCGTAATTTTAATGAAACTAGATTCAAAGAGATGGTCATGTTTTTATTTCTTGAATAATTTGGTTTATTTTTATTACAACTTAAGTGCATTATGTGTAATACCTTTCAAAGATCTTGCTTCACAGTGAAGCCCTGTCGTAATTGAACTCTAACTAAAGTAGACCGAGACGCCATGGCGGCCAGTCTTGTCGATCCAAACAATTTGTATCTATTAAATTGTATATCAGACTCACTAGGCGACAGTTTGGCTACGTAGCCAACTCATACGGATTGTTTTTAAATGTAGCCAGTCCCGGCACCATGGTGCACGTGTAAGGTAGAGCCCAACCGTAAAGTCACCATTGAAACCTCGGTCTTAAACGGTGACCCTCCGATTGAAATTTATCATAGTAAACGACGTCTGATTAACATCTTACATTACACGATAATTAGGTACCTTTTAAGATACGTCTCGATCTCGTATATTTATTTATTCTAAGACACCTCGATACTGAACTTTAGTAAACACGACGCATTTTCTACGTAGATAGTTAGATATTAATTAATATAACCTATTAGTGTAAAATTAAAAATTAATTGAATATGTATCAGCTGCATCTCGCGATTTATGTCACACTTAACTAGCTGTGCCCGCGACTTCGTCCATTTAAGTATGGATTTTTGCTGTAAACTGTTGCAGTAGAGTAAAATATTATGACTTTAATTCAGGAAACACTGACTCAGACTGATTAAATTAATACACTAGCTGCGTCCCGCGGTTTCACCCGCGTAATTCCCGGTCCTTATGTTACTCAGGGTGAATTTAGCTTTCTAATAGTGAAAGAACTTTTGCAATCGGCACAATAGTATTTGAGTTTATTAATTACAAACATACACACACAAATATAGGTACTAATCTTTCCTCTTCATAATACTAGTGTAGATGTGTCCGTGCAAAACCAACTAACCTAATCCTCCCTTTGTCCACAGAGTATCGGTCACGTATCCGGCGGCCACATAAACCCAGCCGTCACCTGCGGCCTCCTCGTCTCCGGAGACATAAAGATCATCAAGGCTGCGTGCTACATCATAGTCCAGGCCCTCGGGGCTGTCGCTGGTGCTGCCTTCATCAGGGTGAGTAGTACCAATATATTAGATTTGCTCAATTAGTAAAGTCCAAGGTTGCAATTTAGCATAAATAAACACATGTGGTTGCCGTAACTTAATTAATTAGGGCCTCTCAACAATGATATGGAAAGTGTTCGTTCACCACCAAAAAGAATTTCATTTTAGAAATAATTTTTAGGTTTCCGTCTCTAAAGGGTAAAAACGGGACTCCACTGTCCATTTATCTGTCTGTGTTATTGTTATTTTTCGATTCCATCTTTGATAGGTCTACCGTGACATGAATGTAGCTTCCGAAACAACAAAATCATTCGAAAATACAAACCTTTGAAGCCGGCATAGTACAAAGTTGTGCAGAATTGAATAATAAAATAAGAGTAGGACAAATTGGTTATCTTGGGGCAGTAAATGGTAAAGTCTTGAATGTGTACTATTTTTCGCTACGATTTTTCCAATAGTACCTAATGTTCTTTTAAAAATGTAATGGTTGTGAAATGAACATGTCCAGATCAATCAGACATTATAATGCATGCGCACGCTAGGTGACATGTATTATAAAAAATAATATGACACATCCGTGTGTTGATTACAGTTTATTGTATTAAACCATTCAGGTATTGTAAGCCATTGTAGTTCTGATAGGCTTAAAGATTGTTTTTTTATACACGATAGATGAGCGCTTGGCTGCTACTATCTCACCTGATGGTAAGTGATGATATGATCTAAGATGAAACGCGCTCATCTAGAAGAAGGAAGACGGCAGTGGAACAAGATCTGGAGGGTTACTGCGGTTCTTTCGACACGACAACGATACGATAATTCCAGCCGATACGATGATTCTACTGTCAACCCTACTATCACAGTGTGACAGTAGAATCAGTAACCCTCCTGGTCCTTCCCTATTTCTTTATTAGACAAGGAACTATACAGTTTAAAGAAAGTATACAGTACCGAAGCTAAGATATTGAATTAAGTAGCTAAACTCGACAGGTTTCAAATTTACAGACTGCTTTACTTTTACTGTTTTACTTTACTATTACTGGATTAATTCTATCTAGGAATCACCAATTCGCAAAATAACGACATAGTCTGTAATTGAGCAATTCTCGAGATGTACAATTCTATACTTAAATGATCAATTTTACAATTGGCTAATTGTACAAATGACACATTTATTTTATGAGATAGTATTTCACCAATTAATACCTACTACCACGCCTACTACCTACCAGACAATTATCGAATTAAAAATAAAGTTCGATCGAAAATTGGAATAGAAACAAAAGACGATCAAGCATAACATACATTTTCGGCTCAAAAACCTGTGCAAAAACGTTCCTCATAAAATGATTTAGAGAAAACTCTTAAAATAATGTTGTTTGAGAAAGGTTAAATTGAAATTCTAGATTTTTAAAACGCCAATTGCCCATCTACCCATCCAGTAATACTCAGGAAAGAAACAGGGGAAAACGTTTATATGGGGAAGCGCAATCAGCGTACGTACAGCCTAAACCGCAAACCGAGGGTTCTTCGCGTGATGGCAAATTCGAAACTTACACGGGTAAAACCGCGGGACACAGCTAGTCTATGCTAATTTTATAAAGCAGTCTACAATAAAAGTAAGTAGGTTGGTACTTGGTACCTACTTGATTTGATCCGTACTACCTAATGTGTGCTAAAAGCTCATTCACTTTATGTGTTGCACGAAGGTCGGCTATTTGTTCCTTTATTTTATTCTAGTTCAGAACATCAGTGTCAGGGCGAGCGAGACAGTTTTTATAGAGGACCTACATTAATACCTTATACATACGAGCCATTTATATACCGTAGGTAGGTAGCTAGGTTTTATAAATTAATTGGATATTTAAATATCAGTGTTTTTTCTTATAAGTTAGTCCAAATCTCATATAGAAAACGTTTCAGCAGGTCGTGGTTAAGTTGCGCTCGTGATCTCTATAGAGTTAAGCAATGTCTGGCGTTGTCATACTTTGGATGGGTGACCGACAATATGTATTCCAAAAATATTTTTCGAGATCCTTCATGCATCGGAAGACATGTTACCAGTGGATCCCTGTCGCTATCTCTGATAGCAGTGGTTAGTTCAAATTAGTGGTTTTAGAGCTACCTGAAAACTCTAACACTAGGTGATCCACACCGAAAACAACAAGAAAAATAGAAAACATCTTGTTACGAACGGGGTTTGTTTCAGGCTAAGATTCGATATGAAGGACGTGGGTTCAACATAATCACATCGGTAACATAGAACATTGTAAAACCTATATTAAATCCAATAAATGCCCTGAGTACGAGAATAACAATTAAAAATATACTCTATATAGGAGCCCGACCTTTGCGGCCAAAGATGTGATACCTAACAACAAGCTCATGTAATATAGAAATCTACCTTGCTAAGTTGACCTAACAAAAAGCTGTAGACACTGCACGACCCATATTTAATCACCAGAGCAGATGTTACCTACAAAAGGCATTGAAATATCACAAGAACAGACTAATTAAACAAGCCACGACACTAATTTATAATATTCACATGGCATATGGCGGCTGTGCCATTCTGAACATTTAACTCTTCAGAACTTGTAGCTAGTGCATTGTTCATGATTATGGTTTGGATAGACTTACACGACTTGTTGCACGAGATGTGTCTGCCTATGGCCCTTTGGTTTTCAGAGATTAATTTTTGGTGAAGTTGAATCTAATTTTTGTCCACACAATAAACATTTAGAATTATTGTTCAATTCAAGACTTTCTCATTCAACCTTAATTTATACTATTATTAGGTAGGTATGTGACGTTAAATCAAATCAAACTTTTTTATTACTCTAAAACTTAATCCACATTTTCCAAATAACATTACGAATCGGTTTTACCTATGCACAAGCTTGTATCGCAATACCTAAAACACAAATAAAATAATAAAGATAGCATTTCATAAATATTTATATCAATAATATATAGGTATATTTATTACATATAGTTTATTTAGATCCAAAATCTGTTGTATAATAACTAATAATAGTATAAAGGGGGTTACTCGTCGCAGTAGAGATAATCATAGTCTTAGTACAAAAGCAGCAAATAAAATCGCTTCGTGGAACGTGTGCCTCCATTTAATGTACAATAAATGCGACATTTTCCAACAGATAACATTATAAATACCTATGGAGTTGATATGATCACGATTTCTAAATAATGCGTGTCTCTTTTATTAACACAACTTCACAACATATAGAAACTACCTATTTCAGAACAGAGATTAGAGTAGAGAGTTGATTACTGCAGGTCGTTGCACACAGCTCCATCTAGCCCCAAACTAAGCAACTTGGCTTATGTTATGGGTCTTCGTCTTTTCATATAGTAATGTGGCTCACCTAGTTTTTAGGTAGAGTTTTTAGGAGGCCTCTAACTTGACCTAACGACTGCTATTAGAGATTTCCAAGTAATGATCGCGCTAAAAGTCGCATGAGTATACGAATTCGGCAGCTAAGCCAATGAGATCCTCATTATACCAACCTAGCACGAGTAAAACACCTATAATACCTATCTTTAGGTATGGTTCCCATAGTACAAGCCTAGTGCTTAGTTTGGGGCTAGATTGCGCTGTGTGTAACGTCGTGCAATATTTATTATTTATTTTTTTTATCTTTATACCTATAAGTAGGTAATAGTTTCCGCGCTTCCCGCGGTTTTATACACGTAAGTCCCGATCCCGTGCGAATTTTAAACAGTCCTTTAGTGGATATCACAATGCAAAGAACACACTCTCTAAATTTCAAGTGCCTGGGAGAAGCGGTTTTGGCTCTGCGTTGGTATTACATAGTTTAGTCATGAAGTCAGTCAAGTCAGGACTTTTTTAAAGTACGTTATTTTAAAAGATTTTTATTTTAAATCTTCATAAAAATTCAATAAACAATCATTAAAATGAACTTGCGATTCCTTTTGGATATTTTAACATTTTTAATCCGTAGTAGATAATAGAGATATATCCGTAGATAAGATTAAAATCACATGTAGCTGACGCCTATTAAATCATGTTTTCATTATTTTATCTCATTTAAATTTATTGTAAGTATACTTAATCAGATATGGTTTAATCTAAAGCATGTCAGTATGTTAATCTGTAAGGCCGATTGCTACTACTAGAAATACAATATACCCACCTATCTTAAGTGGAAAGTCTACCTTTTTTTTCCCGTACAAACGTAGTCGATTATTTCCTCCCTGGATAAAGACATTTGAGCAATTAGGTTTATGCCATAAAATAGGTATCTGCCTATAGCCTAATCATCTATTTAATATCTAGTCTGTACCAATTCTTATTAAAGCCTGTTTGGAAAATGAGCTAGATTCTGTTAGATAAAATAAGATCAATAAATATTGAAACACGTTTCACATATCACCAAGCAACAAGGCTTGTTATATGGGGTTGTTATATAAGCAAAATACAAATAGAACTAAGACACACCAAGAAGCAGAAACAAACATTCATGGTCGGTAGCATGAAAACTTGACCCCGGCGGGAATCGAACCCGCAACCTTCTCCTTTCGGTATAATGGATAGGTATATGTTCCATATTTATCTTAGGGATACCTAATGTAACTAATAAGGTAAATTAATAAGACTTTTGTAAATTTAATTTTTCAGTTAGCTGTACCCGACAATAGAGTAGCAGGCTTCGGATTGACACTGCCGGGACCAGGAGTGACTGACGCTCAGGTGGGTTTACCGATCAACTTACACACACACACACATCACACTGTTACTTTACGATTTAACTAGAACAATTCGGGTACCAGTTCATCATCTTGCTGTAACGAACTTCACACATTATTTTATTGAAACTACCTACTGGGTCTCTAATTTTGAATCGCTTGTGCGACTTTGAGCGATTTGAAATAGTTCGATTTCTATTGATTTTTGTTCGACATCGAACGTAAATCAGCAGAAATCAAGATATTTAGATCACCCAAATTGGCAAGAGTAATTCAAAAATATGGCTACTGTACAGTGCAAGCACTAATTCAAATTCAAAATATATTTATTCAATAAGATGATCATTTGGAATCGTCAGTAATTTATGCGTCTTCGGAACGCGACCTCGGATGAGAAGAAGACACAAGAAACTCATAGAATTTTACCCTCTTTATTTCTCCCAGGCGTTGCTAATAGAAGCCCTCATCACATTCCTGCTGGTGATGGTGGTGCAAGGCGTCTGCGACGGCCAGAGGACCGACGTGAAGGGGTCCGCGCCGCTCGCCATTGGTCTCACCATCACTGCCTGCCATATGGCCTTCGTAAGTATACCCACAGCTCCAGTAAAATGGCGATTCCACACTGCTGTTACTTTTTGGTAACCAATATTAATAATCGCGCAGTCGGGTAACAACTTTGTTACGCGTTAAGAGACAAACAAGACCTAAAGAAAATCCCAGTGAGACTCATCATTTTATTTTTATTTTTTAGAATTATTGAATTGAACCCAATTGTATTATCTGACTTCCTAAAAAAGAAATCTGTATGCCTTATGTATAGAAAATAGAAATCTTATGCCCTAGGGAAAATCTACATCTATAAAATGCTTTCTCCTGACTGACCAACGCACAACCTAAACTGATAATAATAGAGAGCTGAAATTTGAATATTGTGTGATGTAAGCATCCGATAAGAAAGGATTGTTTTTAAATTCCTACGGGATGGGGACTAATGCAAATGAAACCGCGGGCCACAACTAGTGTCTATATAAAGGGCATAAATATGATCTACTTATAGCAGCACACTTTTTAACTTACACGATTTCCGTCCATCATTATTATTAGACACGGGTCTAGATCGCGTTACAAATAATCATTGTTTTTAATTACCTCGACGTTTCGGCAAACGGGTTATACCGGCCGTGGTCCCGACTTTAACTACTTATAGCAGATCTATAAAGTGTTAATGTCGTTTTCTTTGTTCGTATAGATCCCGTACTCCGGCTCAAGTATGAATCCTGCGCGCTCGTTCGGACCTGCTGTCGTGATGGGCATCTGGACCTCACATTGGGTAAGTCCAAACAACGTATTTTTTATAATTTCAGGCTTACAAGTATATTCGAGATATACCTTTAGATGTGTCTGTTTGATAGTAAAAATCGAACGTACATACAAAATAGAGGTTTTTCACCAAAAAATGAAATAAATAATACCAAATGAAAGTGCTTTATTCAACACTAATTAAAAGAATTACAAAAAACGAGTGCTAATTACAGATAGGAAAAGTGACCCGAAGCCTTACTAGAGGTTAATCCTGTATTTCAGCAGGACTCCAGGTTTTCGATTTCAAACACATCTACATCATCTACATACTTTTCATTATTTCGTATTAGTTATTTTGAATGAAAATATTTAACGAAAGAGTTCCATTTCGTTAAATTAAAATAACTTGAAGAAATGAAAGGAACCTTAGCCGAACTATGTCGGAAATTGCACACACTCGGGTGTAACTTATTTTATCTTGCAATAGGTATAATATTAGGTGTTACCCATCGTCTGTTTATTTGCATACATTATTGGAGCGATGAATGAACCGCACATCTAAATATTATGTAACAAATTACTTTCACTAAATCGAGAGGATCACGACTGCTAACCGGTATACCTTCCTATTACTGCCTAATGTGCCTATCACACTAGATTTTATTGTATTAAATTATTATTATAATAAAAACTGATTTCTAATGACAAAATAACTTCACCTACCTACACTAATATAAAAACAACATACAAATAAAAAAATAAAATTTATTATATTATTATATCCAAATATTCGACCGCGACGAGTTTCGAACCCGCATCTCTCGCTTCCCGTGCGAGCGCCCTACCAGCAGGCCGTACGATCTCTCCATCCTTCCTATCTTCACATTCTACTATTATAATAAAGGTGAAAGTTTATGTCTAAGTAAACGAGTATGTTTGTTACTTCTTCACGCGAAAACTACTAAACCGATTGTGATGAAACTTGGTATGCAGATAGGTGGAGATCCGCCTTAACCAAAGCTTACTTTTTATCCCGATACTACCGCGAAATCGGGACTTATGCGAGTGAAACCTCGGGGCACTGATAGTTGATTATAGGTTTAATTCTAGATCAGTTCTCAATAGTTATCATTTGCGTATCACAGCTTGTGAATGTTTTAAATAAATATTAAAGTTACTTACACAATATTTTCTATATAGCAGTTTCAATTAGGATTAGTTAGTCGACAAATGCTTTAAGGTCGAGTTAGTTAGCGTCCATTTTCTTGATTATATATATTTTAACCCGTAATATGAAATGGCCGTGTCTGATGGATTTTTATAGACAGCTAAAGATTTTTTTATAGTAAGTGCGTCAGCCGTTCAGCCTCCATAGCGTCGGTTTAAAAATAAGTGATATTGCACAAATTCTATCTCTCTCACAACTCTTTGTATTATAACTCTTTGTAACATTAGCTCAATTTGCTTAGGCTACCTAAACTGCTCTAGATTCAATTTACATAACACCACTATTCTATTCAACTTGTTGCATGCTAATCATGGCTGTCTACTTTCCACCACTATGAATGTTCACAATCAATTGTGTAACATTCGAGTTTATTATACTTAATCCCCGGCGGTATCACAAGCCTATTGTTTGTTGTACTGTAGCGGTGTAGCCTCTTCCCATGTTTGTTTGTATACGAAGAAAGCGTAAAAAGTACCTCGTTTTGTTGTCAAATACAATAGTTAACTGTGGTGTAACGTTCTTTTTTAATTAATTTGAATAAATATGTTGGTTGGTTGGTTTATTTATGACTAGCAGTGTTCTGCGTTTTCACTCGTGTAAGTCCAAATAGCGATCGCCTCAATTCAACGACTTCCCGCCACCGCTACATTGTAGGCGGTTCACCGAGTCTATTCCGTTTTTTAATTGTAAACTATGATTTGACGCATTTTCTTGAAGAAAAAATGTCAAATACAAGCAGCCAAAACGTCAGAAATTAAAAAACGTTAGGTGGTCTTTCAACACTCCGTTTCGCATAGTATCTTATTTTATTATTTTATTCCCAGGTATACTGGGTGGGTCCGATCGTCGGCGGAGTGATCGCCGGCCTCGTCTACAAGTACATCTTCCGCATCGGCAAGAAAGGAGAGTCTGGATCCTACGACTTCTAAACATCATCACCAGAAACTGTTGTTTTGTCTTGCGCATTATCAATAGAACGCTGTGTAATAAAACATCGGTGGGTCGCTTGCGCAAGCGCCTTCCAAAGTGTAAACTTCTTCAACTTCTAATGAGTTGCCGATCACTTGCAAATATACCACCTTACTTATAAATTATTAACAGATGATTCACAGCCGTACTCACAAACGACCCTATACGTTGACTCAGTTTTTGTTCCTTTTTCGCTGAAGTTGATTACCTATCACTCGCAAGAGCAAGACAAAGCATTAAGCCACGCATAGGCATAGGGTCGTTTGTGAATATGTCTGTAACTTTTGTTACCCTCTATCAACTTTGAAACTTCATATCGCAGAAGAGACAAACGATACCTCTTTCCCAGTGGTAACTTGGCTAATAGTTTACATCAAGGTCAATTTGATATAATAAAGCATAACATATTTTGTTTTCTTCTTACATTTTTGAGCTTGATAATGCGTAAGACGAATGTTGATTGAAATCCAAAATAATAATTTCTATTCTAAATAACAGAATATTCTAATAATATTATTTGTTCACGCCCAATAAACATTTTAGAATTAAGGCGAGTAAAACAGTCGCTAGAGCATACTGTAATCGTCTCAACATCGCTTCGGCATTTTTTAGATTAGCACATTTTAATCGCCTTATGTACGATTCAGACTAAGTGGCGCACGTCGGAACGCCGGTCCGTCATTCCCCGCTACTGCAGTGTATTTTCAAATGGAAAATTGACTTTTTCAACTAGAGTTGCATATTCAACCCTAGATAAAAAAAACTGGGCGGGCCTTTCCTGCCCAAGGGACGTAGCTGACGTTCAGTATGAATCGTACATTAATTCTAAAATATGGCCAAAATAATTTGAATTCAATTGAATTCATCCAATTCAGAAGATCTACTTTATTATTATTATGTTATAATGAAAGTCGATTTATTTCTTGGTCCAAAGTTTTAAAATTTCTTCTAGAAAGTTTTTAAGAACATTTTTTTATACCGTGTAAGATATTGCCTAATTTATAGATTTATCTAAGTTTATTTATGTTGTGAATATAATTATTAATTAAGTTATGGCTTTGGCTTGTCCACGCCAACCCGAGTGCCTGTGCTAGTTTGTGAATATTGTGAATTAAATTAAATGTATTACAATTATTATTACAAAATAAATATTTTAACTTACGAAAGAATTAATTTAATCATGGAAAATAAATATTTTATTGTGTACTCAGTTTTTTTATTTTTACTTTATTTTGTACTGCCAAGGAATGACGTCTTTTTTTGATAGAAATCCCTCGTTTTACCCACTTATTTACAACCAAAGGGTAAATTAAAAAAGCACTCTGAAAGTCAACATAGCAAATTCACCCCTAAGGTAAAGCCAGACGAGCGCGTAACTTCGATCGCCTCTTACATCGCCGTGTAGTAAAACAGACTTTTTTTTATACCCTGGATAGGCTAGCATTTGACCTCACTTCACCTCGACGTCAACGTTGTAACATGCTTGCCTAGAAGAAACCTATTCGACCGAAATAACACGACTTACAACGCAAAAACTTTTGCTCGTCTTACGCTTTAGGTTAGGTACCCTTATCATAAATACACATACTACTGAGAAATAAAAACAGACGCGTGAATTCTCGCGTCTTCCTCACTACGCTCACTGAAAGGACCCAAGGGGTCTTCAGTGAGCGTGACGCCTAAAGACGCAGACGAATGCGCTACACATAGCTACTCAACACGTTATTGTATAAATCTACGTGACGCTCCATTTCATTACCTAGGTCAGCGATTGTCAAACGTTTTCGACGATGGAACCCCTTTTCAAACTTACATGATTTCCATCATTATTATTAGACACGGGTCTAGATCGCGTTAAAAATAATCATTGTTTTTAATTACCTCGACGTTTCGGCAAACGACTCGGACTCTTGAGTCTTCTCGGGACCACGGCCGGTATAACCCGTTTGCCGAAACGTCGAGGTAATTAAAAACAATGATTATTTTTTAACGCGATCTAGACCCGTGTCTAATAATAATGAAGGACGGAAATCGTGTAAGTTTAAAAAGTGTGTTACATGATTTCCGTCCCCATCCGGCCGTGCTCCCGAGAAGACTCTCGGGACCCGTTTGCCGAAATGTCAAGGTAATTAAAAACAATGATTACATAGAACGCGATCTAGACCCGTCTAATAATAATGACGGCGGAACCCCTTTTGGAAAGGGTGTTTCATCAATTTTATACTATTGTATTTTTTCTCGTACTTTCGCGGGTGTATATCAAAATGACGGGTGTACGTCAAAATATATTGATTCTATGCACATGAAAGCAATGTTCTAGCAATGTGAGGAATGTGCGTAAAGTTTGAAGCAATGTGCTTATAAAAAACAAGGGTTATCGCAAAAAGTTAATGAGCCGCCAGCCTGATATCAGAATGACGGGTGTATTTTTAATATCAGCAAATTACTTGATATCTAAGGATGAAAATATTGCCATAGCAATGTTCCGGCAATGTGCTCGAACATACCAAAAGTACTATCGGAAGCGATGGAAGCTTTAAAAGAAATTTCGATAATAAAGTTTTAAATATCAGCGCCTGCTAATTTCATAAAGGCAATCCGACGGAATAGTGTTAAAAACTTCTGAAGTTACAGGTGTTACTTACATTACATTTATGTTACCTGACTTTCAATTAATAGTTACAATAATGGTAATCTTGGCAATAGTTGTTAATGAGTACCTACATAAAAAATTGTTAACTCTTTTGTAGTAAGTAGGTACCTATACCATTTACTGTTATGGTATACAGGCTTCAATTACAGAATGCTGAATTCATTTATGTATCATGTATGATTGTGGTGGGATTATTTAATTTATACGTTATTTAATGATTAATGTATAATTTCTAATGTAAACTGTGATTGCGTTTATAATTATACGAGTATAACATAAATAAATGATGACATGAACCCCTTAGTTTAAAATGTTCCTTTACACTATTCGACGGATTGCCTTTATGAAATTAGCTGGCGCTGATATTTAAAACTTTATTATCGAAATTTCTTTTAAAGCTTCCATCGCTTCCGATAGTACTTTTGGTATGTTCGAGCACATTGCCGGAACATTGCTATGGCAATATTTTCATCCTTAGATATCAAGTAATTTGCTGATATTAAAAATACACCCGTCATTCTGATATCAGGCTGGCGGCTCATTAACTTTTTGCGATAACCCTTGTTTTTTATAAGCACATTGCTTCAAACTTTACGCACATTCCTCACATTGCTAGAACATTGCTTTCATGTGCATAGAATCAATATATTTTGACGTACACCCGTCATTTTGATATACACCAATATACAAATAAAATATGTAACTATTTTTTATT